>JAFIDM010083612.1:0-27504 GCA_023159025.1 Thereuonema tuberculata | reverse complement strand
ATGTGTGTCTGTCTGTCCGGCGCAGTTTTCTGTGAGAATGAAAAATAGAAAGAATTTTTTCAATGAAACATCCGCGACAGGAATCGAACCTGCAACCTTATGATCCGAAGTCAGACATCTTACCCATTAGGCCATGGGAACTACAACTTTCTTCATATTGCTTTTTTGACTTATCTGTCAAAACTGAACTGACTTTGACTGAAAAGTAACAATCTATATTACTAAAATCTTTTATTTCTCTGTCTGTCCGTCTGTGTGTCTGTCTGTCCGGCGCAGTTTTCTGTGAGAATGAAAAATAGAAAGAATTTTTTCAATGAAACATCCGCGACAGGAATCGAAACTGCAACCGTCTGATCCGAAGTCAGACATCTTACCCATTAGACCATGGGAACTACAACTCTCTTCATATTGCTTTTTTGACTTATCTGTCAAAACTGAACTGACTTTGACTGAAAAGTAACAATCTATATTACTAAAATCTTTTATTTCTCTGTCTGTCCGTCTGTGTGTCTGTCTGTCCGGCGCAGTTTTCTGTGAGAATGAAAAATAGAAAGAGTTTTTTCAATGAAACATCCGCGACAGGAATCGAACCTGCAACCTTATGATCCGAAGTCAGACATCTTACCCATTAGGCCATGGGAACTACAACTTTCTTCATATTGCTTTTTTGACTTATCTGTCAAAACTGAACTGACTTTGACTGAAAAGTAACAATCTATATTACTAAAATCTTTTATTTCTCTGTCTATCTGTCTGTCTGTGTGTCTGTCCGGCGCAATTTTCTGTGAGAATGGAAAATAGAAATAATTTTTACAATGAAACATCCGCGACAGGAATCGAACCTGCAACCTTCTGATCTGAAGTCAGACGCCTTATCCATTAGGCCATGGGAACCACAACTGTCTTCAAATTGTTTTTTTGACTTATCTGTCAAAACTGAACTGACTTTGACTGAAAAGTAACAATTGTAATAAAAAAGAAAGTCAAAAAAGAAAGAAGCAGTACTTCATTAGGTAGAATACTGAGAAATCACTATTGTAATTTAAAAACCACTGAAAAGTATCAATTGGAATGAAAAAAAGAGTCAAGAAAGAAAGAAGCAGTATTTCTATTAACTAGAATACTGAAAAATCTTTATTTGTAACTCAAAAACCATCATTATTTGTAACTGAAGCACCACTCAAAAGTATCAATTGGAAAGAAAAAGAGAGTCAAGAAAGAAAGAAGCACTATTTCTATTAGATAGATTACTGAAAAATCACTATTTGTAACTCAAAAAGCTAGGATCACATCAAAGTCAAAAAACTAACGATAAATTTGCGGCTCTTCAACCAAGATGAACGAGATATTTTAATATAAAAAAACAGCACCTGTTGACAGGGAAATTAACTTCCCTAACGGGACTGAATTGTTGATTCATGTATATTACCAATAAAAAAAAAAAAAAAAGATAAGTGTAAGAATATAAGGAGAGACTACAGAGCATACAAGTGCGAATAAAATTGATACTTCTGATAATCCAGCACACGAACATCTCTATCTGTTCGAATATCTGAATGAATTGAATCTCAGCGGTATTCCTCAACATCGTTTGTCATTGAAGAGTGGATCTCCAATAATATTGTTGCGAAACATCAATCCCAAGTTTGCATACTGCAATGGAACTCAACTTACAATAAAAAGTTGTTTTCTGTTACATAAGCGAGGCTTACGGAGCGAAGCGACGGGTAGCCGACTAGTTGTTTTTAAAATCAAATGATTAATATCCAATGAAGAGGTTTCTTAAATCTAAATCCTAAATCCTAAATGAGATGAAAATGAGATCAATTTAGAGTTTTGTACTTTAAAATTTGATAAAATCTTTCTTCAATAAATTTTATCAAATTAAAAGTGCAAAACTTCATCAAAATATTTGAATAGTTGTGGCATTATTATAGTCCAGTATAAAAGACAAAAACAAAGCAAGACCAAAAATCAATAAGGACTTCTTAAACTACTTTTCTAAACAGAACTGGCGATTTTTTTTCTTTTGAGAAACTGAAACTCTTTAAACATTTCTTCACGGTTCAAAGAACATTCTAGAAAATAAAGTGAATCATAAAAAAGAGTTCTCAGTCTTTTTGGTCACTTTGAGTTTTTTTCCGCTGCTTTTTTTAGCTGTTTCTTGTTTTATAAAATGTTGAAGACGAAAACCAAAATAAAACCAAGAACTGGAAAAGGTGAATCTGATAACAGGTTTTGAAGGCTTGTTTGATACTCAATTATTCAGAATTCACATTTCGAATTCAACGGAGACACACGAGAGATACGAGAGAGGGAGGAATACAAGATTGGTTCCTGCTTCTGATAAAATAGAAACACTTGAAAAGAAGTCTAAGAGAATCTGCTTTTTCCTTTTCAGTTGAACCAGCGGATTTAACAGGAAAAAGAAATCTCTGGATTTTTTATTTACTAAAGTTTATTAGCAATTTAATAAACAGAGCGAAGGTCAATATTAGATTATAATTTACAGATATCTTTAAAAAAAATTATACTGAGAAGAATAATGTATTTATTCTGTCCGTCCATCCGTCTTTCCGCAGCCATATTTCAGTTCAATTACTACACGATTATACAATGTTAATAAATAAATAAATCTACAATAATTATTTATGGGTTACTAACATTTAGAATTATTACTTCAAAAATACCTTGAAAATGTTTGAAGATAGTTTGGGAAAAAAAATGTTAAAAATAATTTAAAATTTTGTTAATTTTTACATGTTAAACTTTTAAGTTATATTGAAATGACTTATATAAATATATAAAACTCTTGATTCAAATTTTAATGTTATAAAACATTCGATTCTAGCCTTAAAACAGTAAACAGAGTAGTGGGTGACCTAGAAGTGAGGGAAAGGGAGAAATACCATCAATAATAAATTTACTCTGAAGGACATTGACTTGGTTGAAAGAGGAGGTTCTTTGGATGAGGAGCAGAGTTGCGCTGATAGATTTACAAATGATCCAGAAACTGTCAGGAAATCGGAAGGAAAATGACAGAAGGAAGGAAGAAAGCTGTCTAAGGGAGAAAGAATTCAGACAAGTTGATAAATGACTCGAGCAATTAATTCTTATCGCTAAGTTGTTAAAAATTCTTTAAAAGAATCACCGTATAAATTTTTTCTATCTATAAGAACAGCTTGGTTTTTTTTAATAAAAATTTAAATTGTAGAAAAATAAACAATGAAATGTTTTTTAAAATGTTTTAAAACTTATCTAAAAACAAGATTAGGATGAACTGGAATTATGACTAGTGCGAATGGAATTGAGACAAAATGGACTTCTGTTAGGTCTATATAAAATTGCTGTAGTTTATTTTCCTGAATCTAATGTCTTAAGATAACTCTATAATTAAAATTTCTAACTATAAATTTTGTAGCTAAAAAATATTATATAAACTTTGTAAAGCTTGATGGCTTTACTCTTAATCAGTAGACCGTGTTTCTCTCAGCTTTATAGTAAATGTTTTTTTGGCTTGTTTTTAATGTTTCTTTTTTTGCACCGAAAAGACATCGACCTCAAAGAAGAAAGGCTAGAAAAGTTTTTGAAACATTGTGAATAACCGACTTCACTTCTTACTGTAACAGTTCAAAGGTATTCAAATCTCTTTTCAAATCCTCGAAAGAAACGTTTGCCAGACAAATGTCTTTCACGGTAATTGTCAGCAAAAAGAAAAAGTCCAATTTTGGGTCTGAAAAAGAAATGAGGAACGAAACAAATGTCTGGAGGGAAGTTTTTCATTTGAAAACCACCAGAAGAGTATTTGGATCAAAGGTGAAGCGAATCCCCTAAAACCCGCCAGGTATTTTTTTTTCCTTTCTACCACAAATCCGTTAAGTTCTAGAGAAAAGTGGAAATAGTAAAAGTGCAAGAAACTAACATTGAATGAAAGAGACGAAACCATTCTAAGGTGACTCTAATCCTTACTCCGTCTTTACATCTTTTCGTGTGATTGCAACGTTACGACCATCAGATCCGATTGGATGTCACAGCTGTCCCACCCACACACGAACGAACTCCCACGGTTTTACGTTTGGATCTGACCGATTGTGGAACCAACACAAACGGAGGATCTTCAGCAAAGAACACTGATAAGAAATCTTAAATCGTAAAACTGTGAAGTAAATAAAAATTATACGAAAAAAGAATTTCTTATTATAAGAAAAAACTCTAAAAATGGCAATCTCTTCAAGTTCGACTTACGTATAGACAGTAGTATTCAGGCATCTATATCTGTAAGTTTTTTAAAGGCTAACCTGCCATGCAGCTGATAGCTTCAGCCTGGATTCGAATCCCGGTGTGGACTCTTTTGTTTTCCCTTTTGTAATTTTTGTATATGTAGTATTTCCTTCCCTTATTTTGTATTTGACTCTTTTCTATTCCCTGTTATACTTTTTGTATGTTTTGTATTTCCTTTCCTTATTTTGTATTTTCTTTTGTACTTTTTGTATGTTTTGTATTTCCTTCTGTATTTTTTTCTATCTTTTGTATTTACTTTCTTTATTTTATATTTATTTTGTATTTCCTTATTTTGTATTTGACTCTTGTGTATTTCCTTGTCTCTTCTGTATCTTTCTCTTCATTTCAACAACTTATTCTCAATTTCATACCTTATACCTAGAGCAACTTAGCCTTTATCGCTCTTTTATCATTAAAAAATAAT
This sequence comes from Thereuonema tuberculata, assembly GCA_023159025.1. NCBI lineage: Eukaryota > Metazoa > Arthropoda > Chilopoda > Scutigeromorpha > Scutigeridae > Thereuonema > Thereuonema tuberculata. The sequence continues at coordinate 22,799 of JAFIDM010083612.1, read as the reverse complement.
AGCAAACTGAAAGAAATATACGTGGAACCAAATAGACAAAACAAATCCATTTTCAGAGAAGGTCTACTACGGAAAAAATCTACGGAAATAAAAGGAAAAAAATTAAATTTTAACATAAATTAAATTTAAAATTTAGATTACTTGTTGAAAGTGATCACGCCCCATAGTTTGAGATACAGTTTTCCAGAGGACTTAAAACAATAATTTTTGGGAATACTATAAATGCTGATATATAATAATAATACTTTTTTTATTTATTATCTTTAAATTTACAGTACAGTCCCGTTAAGGATTAGAGATTTCCTATCAAATGGGTTGTGGGTTTTAATATAAATTTTACAGATGGAATGAAAGAAAAAAGTCCTAAAGATAACATACAAAAAAAAACACTAAAGAATTTAATCTTAACATATTTCAACCATTTATACCATTTACAATTCATTTTCATAAACATCAAGAACCTCATATTATATTTTTAATATAAACCAATGAAAATAATTATTTATTTTTTTTCTACTATTGAATTATATTTACTATTATCAAAAATTTTAATGCCTGAATTGTTAATAAAATTTTCCATTTTGCAATTAAAATTACATATTCTTTAATTATTAAAATATGGATATGTCAACTTTATTATCTTACTGTCAAATCTAAAGTTATGATTTTGTTTGTTATTATTTTTTGTTTCTAAAGTATAATAATAATTTTGTATGATAATATTATAGTATAATTTTGGCTTTGGAAACAAAATGCAATATTTAAATAACATACAATTCCTCTTTTTTATATCTTTCCAGATTTTTTTTTTAGAAAATATAAGTTTTAAAAACTTTATTTGAAGAATTTTTAAACTTTCGAAATGTACATCATTTGTATAATACCATATTTTAGCAAAGAATTAAGCATGACATAGTAAATATTTTTTTGTCTTTAGTGGTTAGGCATTTTTTTATGTAATAGAAAATGTAAATAGTAGAGTTTAATTTTTTATGTGAAAGATTTACATAAGAATTGTAAGTGAAAAGATTACTTACAACTATTCCAAGATATTTAAATTTATGCACAAAATTAATAATTGAACATGAATTACAGTCATTTGCTTTTTTATTCAGACATAAATGTGAGTGGTAATCAATTGTAAGGTTGAAATTTGTTTGTTGTTTTTTTGGTCGTATTACCATGCTCTTTGTTTGTTCCTTATTTATTGTGAGCTAATAATATTATTATTAATAATAATAATAATAATAATAATTGACTGAGCATTCGAAGATTGAAAGACTACTATTCCAATAGAACATTATGTGTTCTGTTGGTCCATTGTCTCTTTGCCTGTTTGTATGGACATCACGCTATAACAGCTGAACGGATTTCCATCACATTCAGTACATAGCTTATTTAAGGTCCAACTCAAAGTATAATTAGGGTTCAAATAAGCACGATGTTTTACTCCTTTAACTTTATTGTTTTTCAAAATTGTGCTGTAGCATATTTTTATATAATTTTAACATTATACTTTGACTTGATAAAGCAGTAAAATACCTGCGAAACATATAGTTACAGTGATAATTAAATAGTTTTATAATAAACCCGTTTTATATATCTTCTGTATTATACTTAGGACAATAATTTAAAGTGAGGAAACTAAGTTTAACACAATTTCCGGTATTTTTTTTAGGCAAGAAAAGACATGGGAGCAATTGTTAAGTGGGAATTGAGGAGACTTTTTCTGGGATCGATACGAAGGGATGACGACGGTCCACAGAAAACTCATCTAATAGAACGACGCTGGAGTTCAAGGAAAATGAAAACGGGAAAATAGGGAAATCAGGGAAAGAGGAGAAAGATAATTATACAGGAGAAAGGAAAGGTTAGGGAAGAAAAAAGAAAATCGAAATTAAGAGAATTGGAAAAAAGAAAGAAATGGAAGGAAATAAAAAAAGGAAGGTTTTATTTCAGGTTGTTCGTTTTCATTTTCAGTTTGATTTTTTTTTTTTTATTTGAAACTCAATTAATAACAACATAACTCACACAATACTTCATAGATAACCGAATTTTCGGCGATTTATTTACTCTCCAATCGCCTTCTTCATAGATTTAATAAATATTAAAAAGAATGAAATTACAATAAAATTAAAAGACAATATGAAAACATCAGAATGCGTATGCTACATGAAAACAATTCAATACAGTTAGAAATTACATATCAACAAAAAATTTAATAAGTAGTAACACATTTATTATTTGTAACAATAACATATCGTAATATTAATAACAAAACAATGAATCATTTTGTTAGAAATTTCTTTAATTTAGTGAATTGTTGTTTTTTAAATTTAATCTTTCTCTTTGCAAAAAATATGCTTTTGACATCGTTATAATCATTTCATCTAAATTTGTTCTTTCATATCTATTTAAACTTTCAATAGTATTCCTAATATACATGGCCTCCATATCTTTTCTAATAAATGTATTCGATTCTTTTTCCAAGATCATTACACCAGTCGACGGTGAATGTTCGAAACTGATGCAATGATCTGTAAGCTCTGAGATATCAAATTTTTTGTTATTTTAAATACCCAGCATGTTCGGAGACTCGTTCTTTTAACGTTCTTTTCGATTCTCCTAGATATGAAGACTTGCAATTTGTTAATATCTTTAACAATTAATTGCACTGAGCGTGCAAGAGCAGTAGCACGTGAATTAACAATTCCATGGTCCACGGTGCGAAAGGTTTTGCGATCCATTCTTCACTTGTACCCGTATAAGATCCAGATACTGCATCAGTTACAGCAGCAAGATCCATAAACATAGTCAGACTTCGTATTTCGTTTCTTGGCTAAAATGGCTTTCGACGATGCGTGGCCCTGGAACATTCTGTGGACAGATGAGGCGCATTTTACGCTTAACGGCGCTGTGAACACGCAGAATTGATGCATGTGTAGGGTTCCTCAAACCCCAGGTGGTGCATTCCCAGCAGTTGCATTCCCAGTACGTGACTGCATAGTGTGGATTCACCGCGGATTTCATTCTGGGTCCATGTTTTTGGACAACTAAAGATCCTGTCCGGTCCACTGTTACAAGTGCACGTTACTGTCAACTCTTGTCACGGCATGTGGTTCCAGCCTTGCAAGAACGCGGGTGTTTAGAGACAACAGTCTTCATGCAAGATGGTGCAACACCGCATATTTGTCGTCCAGTAAAGGAACTTCTTCGTTCCCGCTTCGGCGATGATCGTGTTCTGTTGAGACACTTTCCAGAGGCGTGGCCTGACCGTTCACCAGACCTTAATCCTTGTGACTTCTGGCTGTGGGGAATCCTGAAAGATCGTGTTTATGAGGGATGCGTACAGACCTTGCCTGAACTGGAAGCCAATATCATTCGTCATGTTGCAGCCATTTCAGAGACACTCTTCGTGCTACTATTGAGCACACTGTCCTGCACTTCAAGTATGTCATCGACGCAGACGGTGGGCATATTGAACAGTCACTCTAAAAACATTAAAATATTGCATTTCCATCGTCTGTTTATAATTTTGCAGCGCCACTTTTTCACCTGGTGGCAACTTTTTGAATTATATATTTTTTTTTTCATTGGAATTCTCATCCCCATGCTTCACATAGCTTATATACAAAGTTGTATTACTATCCGTGCAATAATGCGGTCTCCAGACCGCACAGAAGTTGGGAACTTTCATTATAACCACCCGATATATAAGTTAAAGAAATTTTCATTTCTATTATTTCATTTCCTATTATTATCGATTTTTCTATTATTTTCTTTAGTTTAAAAGTATAAATTTACTTAATTTAAATATTTCAATTTAAATCTACATGAAAATGAAACGAAGGAAACTCGGTAATTCGGTTAAAAGAAAAGAGTTCGTAGACATCTCCTATTATAACGACTAGTTACAATCAGTCAAATATTCATGGAACTAAAACAAATATCACATTTTTGAAATAACGTGAAATTTTCAAAAACATAAGATTGAAAAAGATGTTCTAAGCTCATTTTTTAAAAGGAATAAAATGTATAACCCCTGATGCATTCGATCTATTTGAAGCAGAAATTTGTACATTTAATACAAATTCTACTTATAGATTTTGTCATTTATTATCGAGACCTTCAACATGCTTTCCTGGCACTTTCGGCGAAATAAGTTAACGTGCCCTAAAATAATAGGCTCCACCAAATTGAGCTTACGAGAGAGTGCCCCACAATGCCTTACAGGGCTGTAGGAATTATTTCTAGTTCATTTTTTTATTATTCACTAAATGAATAGATGCAGAAGTTTTTAATAAATTGTTTTTTACTTAAGTATTCTGTTTTTTACTTGGTTTTGAATTAAAATTTTTGGATTGATTTAAAATAATTAAAGTTTTTTTTTTTTTTTTTTTTTAAATTTTAAGTAAATATTGAACAACGCACCAACATTAAATCAATTAATATTTCTTTTCAAAAAGACATTTCTTAGTGTATTTTTAAAATTAAAAATATACTAATAAAATTAAAAATACACTTTAAAATATATTCTCACTGCAGTCTCCACTTTCATTACAAACAAACGTACATCCGTTTTTTGCCTATTAATAGTATGATTCGAAGATATTTCAGCGAACAGTATAAAAACTAACATATATGTATAACATACAATATTAAAATCCAATGTTCTTCGTATCTTTTAAAAATAACTTTTTAATGCCTACTATCAGCAAATTGATTTGAGGTGATAATTTCGAAGTAATGATTGCATTTCCCTGTGTTAAGAAAGATTCCTAAACCTTTGGGTATTTCTTTTAACTTCTAATTCTAACAATAGTATTCAGAAATTCATCAAATGTATATCAGTGAGGTTTTTCAAAAAAAAAGCATGGGTGCTGAATTGGATTAGATATCATTCCCCCCACCCCCACCCTTAAAAACCTGCTTTCTTTATATTATTTTTTCTCTCTTCTGTTTTTTTTATTCATTCACAGGTTTCCAGACAATAATTTTACTTACTGGAGGTCTCTACGTGCCATTTTTGGATAACTGCGCATGAGGTTGTCGATGGTCACTACTATCTGGAGATTCATCACTTCCGAGTTTGGACTTTCTTGCTACAGCTCCTCTCGGTCTACGTGTTTCCTGTTACGTCGGTTGAAGAAAACCTCAAATATCCTGCTTTTCTTAAATATAGTCACTAAAAAATGCTTTGCAAATCAAAGCGAAACCAGTTGTGTTTTTTGTATTTTTTAAATATGTAAAAACTTTTTTAACTAGTTATGTTTGTTGGCCAATAATTTTATCTTCTGAAATTTTTTAACACACGTTAAATTTTATAGTTAATCTATTATAGAGAAGTTTATCCAATTTTGTTTAATTGCTACTATTTTTCCTCCTGTTAGTGGTCATCGTAAATGGATGTGGCCAAGACCTAAAGTCGGATATTTTTCTCTAATCTGGAACGCTATCTTCGCGATTATCAAGGATCTAGATATTCTTGTAGCATCCATTAACAAACAAAAGAACTGAAAGAACTTGAAGTCTACTTTTTTGTGTTTGTTTGTTTGTTTCTTTTTTTAAAAAAAAAGCTAATACAAAGTAACAACTTTCTTGTATTTGTAAATTCTAATCTTGCTGAATACAAATAGGGTTTAGAAGTTTTCTGAAAATTAGTGTGTCCCGATTTTGAGAATAAATTATTAAACAGATTTTGTTTTAAGCTTCATGGATTCTCTCATACCGAAAATTCTGAAAATGTAAAAGTAAAAATAAGATCGTCCTTAAACATACATGACAGCTTACAGGAAGACCCATTCACCTGTTCAAAGTTGTTTAGGGGTAACATTTTTGTTATGCTAAAAAAAGTGCACAGATAATTAATAACATAATGAAGATTACGTTATATTTAGTTACAGAACTTCCTAACGATCTGTTCATGCTGAAATCAAAATTCGTCGACTGGCAATGATCCGTATTAATGTTAAATATTCGAACCTTCTGGAAACTGCAAGGTTGTGACTCATCTTAGATTTTACCAGTAAAACAATGGTCCATAATTTCCTATATTCTTTAAAAGAATTCCTTCGCTATATCAGTTCAAATCTAAACTTTACTCGTAAATTGACCGAGAAAAAGAAAAACAAAACCCACGCTATTAGATTAATTTTCCCAGTTCTTGAATTCGATCAAATCCCTTCCTTCCACTTTCGGAATTTTAATATGGAAAATTCTCGAACTCAAACCCACCGAACACAGAGGAATTCCTTGAACACCATCGAGAACATTATCAAAGCAGGGCCTTCGATTATTCTAGAAGATCTGATTATGTACAGCCACTCCATCTTAGTGTTCAAATTTTATTAAGGTTTTGGAAAGCCACCAAAGATAAGAGGATTAAAAGAGTTCTATCTCAGACGTCACTCAAGTCTCTTCTGTTCGCTAAATTTGAGTGACAGGCCTGTGGGTCGCCTTTCTCCTGACTGTCTGCCTAAATTAGGATTCGCTTCAAGATTACGACAATGGACTCCACTGAGAAAAGACATTATATACGATTAAAATGAAAATCTTAGGGTTAATCGATTATTCCTGATGATTTTCGTTCTATTATAAATACAAATCTTCGTAATATTTCGTGTTTCTATGGGCAAGACTTCCCCAGGTGTGAATGTGAGGACAGGAAATTCATCCTCTTCTTTCTCCAATTTTTCGTTACAAAAAAACCAATATTTAAAAAACAAACAAACGGGAAGCTCCACGGATCCATGTGGCCTCCTTTGTCAACCTCTAGACAAAGGAGGTTGACAACATGAAATTGACAAAGGAGGCCACATGGATTCGAAAAGCTTCTCGTAATATATGTTTTTAATTGTGAAGTTTACTTACGTGTGTTTGTTTTCAATCCTTTTTTTAAAAATGTCTTTTTAACACACGTTAAAATTTGAAAACAATAATAATTAATTCACATTAATTGTTACTACATAATATACATTGATAATTGTTTATATTATTGAATCGTCAATATTGTGAAAACTTATTTAGCCATTAAGTTTTTACATATCCGAATTAAATATAACTCATTTTAAGGGCTTTGTCTTTATTAATACAATCATTAGTGTTAATAATACACGATTCAATCATTAGTCAATCATAAAGAGTCATCGCCGTGCTGGCGTGGCCGTGCGGTCTCGGCGGCGGCCAGCCGTGGCGACTAGTGCGCCAGTACCTGGGTTCGAATCCCGGCAGTGGCATGGCTGTTTCAATTTCCTTTCCTGTGTTGTCCAGCCTCTTCTTCACTTTCTCTTTGGTCTGACGTCATTCCTTAATGGCGTCCTGGGGGCAGGCAACGGGAAACCACCCCCAGTATCTTTCCTCAAGTGTTTCTAGGAGATCCATGTGAGACCTCCATAGAACTGGACTTGTCTTCGGACAGAAAACTATGGATGGAAAGAGTCATCATAAAATGAGTAATATTTCATTCGATATGTAAAAGATTTAATGGCTAAACAAAAGTCTTCACAATATTGATATTCAATAATTGAAACAATTGATCAGAGTATATTATGTAAATGCAATTAAGTATTATGTATGATGTTCCTGTATTGTTAATAAGTTTTTTTAAATATTGTTTCGTTTCGTAATCCTAATGAAAAATTGGAGAAAGAGGAAGACAATGAATTCCCTGTTCTTCCATTGACATCTGATGAAGTCTTTCGCACAGAAAGACGAAATATATTGTAATCGGTATATTTTATCTATAAAGTATATATTAAGATATGAAATTGTGAAGAAAGTAGATGATGAAGAAGAATCAATTTAGTAACTACAGCAATAGAAAAACGATGTTTGGGAAATGAACGCTTTCATATTTGTTGTTGGGTCTTCATAGGTTTGAAATTTATTCTTTGTTCCATTTGTTTATATTTTTTTTAAGATAGGCTTGGCTTGAGAAAGAAGTAATGATTCGAAAATTTGACTCTGCAAGATTATGTGGATTTTGAATAACTTCAGTCACATGGTCTTCGAACCATAATTCATAGTTTGTGATCATTTCTTTACATGAAACATTTCTTCAGTAGAGCAGTGATGGCAAAGCTGCAAATGAGACTCAACCCCAAAAAAGTTAGAAGAAAAGGACAGAGAAGAGCATTTAATTAGTAGAAATTATGGAGTACAAGTTAAAGAAAAAGTTTCAACGTCAATAATTTTACTTCAGTAATTTTACTTTTTAAAAACATTTTATTTTATTTAATTATTCTAAATATATTTTGTACGTATTTCAAAAAGACAAAAATTTGAATTCTAACATTTCAGCACTCTTCGTACAATACAATTAACAACAACAAACAAATAACATTCAAAAGCAAATTCCATCTCTGAAGTTTAAATTTTATATCAAAGAAAAATCTTTAAACCTGATTATTTGAAATAAATTTTATCTAACAATTAGATCTTGAGAACGAAGTCATATAAATAATAGAAAAGAATTATTTTTAAGTTCAAAAAGATTCAATTTTAAAATAATAAAATTTCATTGCTCGAGTAACAGTAATAATCTCGTAAATCACCTTTCACCTTCCTTCACTCTTCGTCGTTCAATCACCGGAAAAAGAGAAGCAATCATTGAACGACTGTCAGCAGTGGATCAACAGGTACGAAGTTACGTAATTCTTCACTTATTTCTCTTTCTTGAATATCTTTCACTCCAGTTAAAGCTTCCTCTTCCAGGGAATGTAAAAAAAAAAATCTTCAAGGCTTAAACCATTGATAAAGTTATTTTTTTTGAAGCAATGTTCTATCTCGTCGTCAATTTTATTGAAGAATATAAAATGATGCTTGAGTTTCCCGCAAGATGTCAGTAGATTCTACATTTTTTTCTCCGTGTTCCCATTTCAGTTTATGTCAGAACTATTAAGTAATTTTCATACAACTTCAAATACGTAATGACAGTTTAGTGTTTTTAAGATCAACTATTTATAGATGACTTTATTTATTTATTTATTTATTTATTTATTTAATTGTTCGTTACTGCTGAAGTGTACTATTATATGTACGTAGAACTACTAATCAAATTAGAACTAACAATCTATAAAATAACAATGAAAAACTGATAATGAATATTTTAACTTTCTTAGCCACTTCAACCAAATATTACTTTAAGGCCGCTAGGATTAATGTATTATTAAAAATATTTATGACTTTCAAAATGAAACAAAGATATTAAAGGTAGCAAAAAAATAATGAAAGAATACGGAGTCTTCATTCGTTTTAATGATTCCTTTCTTTCTTTTTATTAAAGTAATAATTCTCAATTGCTTATTTACATGTAACAAAATTAGTTGCAATTTTAAAAAATGCAACATATCATTTCTTTTATTTACTTAATTATTTATTGTGTGATGTGATGCCGGTACGCACCGAAGTGCGAGCTTCGTATCCGAAGCATCCGTGTTCCAGGGAGCGCTAGTGTTCCCAAGATGGCGAACCCCTAGCAGACTCCCGAGAATTTCAAGGGAAAGATACTGGGGTGGTCTCCCGTGGCCTTCCCCAGGACGCCATTAAGGAATGACGTCAGACCGAAGAGAAAGTGAAGAAGAGGCTGGACAACACAGGAAAGGAAATTGAAACAGCCATGCCACTGCCGGGATTCGAACCTAGGTACTGGTGCACTGGCCGCCACGGCAGACCGCCGCCGAGTCCGCACGGCCACGCGAGCACGGCAATTATTCATTTAAAAAATGTAACATATCATTTCTTTTATTTACTTAATTTTTTATTATAACTGTGTAATGTATTTTTTCCCATTCATTCAATTGATTCTTATCTAATTGAGGAATCAGTCACATGCCACATGGAATATTTAGAAACAGTCATTTCTTTTTCATCCTTCATCTAATTCATTTACAATAACATGAAGGCCATTATTTTAATTGTCATAGTATTTCGAAGAAAACAATTTTAAATGAAGAAAAAAAAGAATTATGAAATGAAAATCAATCCGAAAATGTATTTTGGTTACAATATATAGTTAATTTATTTTTATTCAAAAGTTTTGAACAAAATAAGATGTAAAGAAAATAAGAATTGTTACTATGATTAGGAAAAATTGACACAATAAGTAACAGAATTTATGAAACGAAGGATCGAACTTCATTACCAACTTTCTTTCCAAATTACCGCTTTCAGAAACAAGGAATCTTTAGAATAATCCATAATTACAAAACAAGAGGTTCCTGAATGGAATTGAAGCACACTTTCCTTAAAATCTTGTTTATTTGCTTTTTTTCTTTTAAATTATAAAATAATACAAAAAGAAAAGCCTCTGTTTGTATATGCTTGGATGAGAACTTGGTTGCGTATGTTTTAAAATTAGATATTTTTTTTTTCATTTTCTAAAAATTTTTAATTTAACACCGCACATACTTAAGGTGTCTGAATCCAATTAATTTCAATCACTTTTAAACTCTCGTAGACTTTAGTAGGATTATTAAGTTCATTTACTATTCACTGTTTAAAAACTTCGATAACAATCGGGTTTTTTTTTTATTTTAATGCATTTCTTTGTGATTTTTTGTAGTTTTCTCGTGAGATCATCTGCTGAGCAAAAAGAAAAAAAAATCATCTGTTCATGACGTGCACGTCATGTTTCAAAAAGATTGAGAGAGAAGTTCAAAAATTATTAAGGGAGGAAAGACAGGCAAAGACAAACAAATATCATGAGCATCACATTCCAAGAAAAGAGTAGCTTATAAATAATCTAAAGAAAATAAAATAAACAAACAATGATAAAATATCTTTTACTGAATTTTTCTTTACTCACGAAGTAAAATTTCAAAGTAAAATTTCCAACAATGTAAAACTGTAATCACTGTTTAATAAATTCATAAGAACAAGTGAACGGATGTCATTGTAACTTAATGTAGACATGAGCTTATCTGTCTTTTCTTTAGTGCTTGACACTGGGGCAGCAGTGGTCTCAGCTGAAGACAATCGGGTCTAGGTTAAATCCCTGGAGAATCCTTACTTTCACTCCCAATTTCTAATTTCTATTCCAGATGTCTTCAGTCTAATGGATGGTGAAGGAACTCCACCAGAGCTAAACAATCGAAAAGTTTACAGACGAAATATAAGATTGGAAGTAAGATTGGTGAAAAACAATTTACCGAACAATTTGTAAGATAATTCAAAAAGAAGTGTAGCATTAGATTTCAATAATTGAATGAATATGGGAAGTAGAGATGGGCAAAGTCGTTCTTTTTACTGAACTAGTTCTTTTGAGATAGTTCTTTTTATTGAACTAGTTGAATGAACAAGTTCAAATGAACTAAGTCTTTCTTTTTAACTTAACAACCAAAAAAAAAGTTAACTTTTTACCTTAACAACCAAAAAAAAAGTTTTCAAATACTTTTACAACCAAAAAAAAAGGTTCTCAAATACTTAATATAAAACGAAATAAACCAATTCCAATAGCCAATAGTGGAGTGGTAAAAGAACGAACTAGTTCATTTGAACTAGGTCGTTCATTGAACTAGTTCTTTTATACGAACTAGTTCGTTCACGAACTACCCATCCCTAATGGGAAGTCTCGTATATTTTCTTCTGTTGATCTATTGGTATGCGCATCACGCTAAAAAGGCTAAACGGATTTGCAGAAAATTTGTTTACTTGTTTGTTTCTGACTTAAAACAATGGTCCATTTAGTTCGCACTCCAACCCTCCCATCCCTCCAAAAAATACCCTCCCCTCCCGAAATCTCTCGGTGAAAGGACTGGGCTGATTTCTTTAAACTTTAGAACGATGCTTATTTTTGATCCAATTTAAAATATGAGTGCGAATCTTTTGATCTTCCCACGAAATAAATCCCTTCCGTCCTCCAACGTTCACTCCCTCTATGGCATAGACAACTAAGTTTAAGCTCAATAATAATATACTAAGTGACAAAGAAATCGAAACACCATGAGGGAAGCGCCCAACTTGAATAAAACTCTTATGTAACTATCTTCTCAATATATACGCAAATGATTAAACTTTAGTTGTCAAGAAACGTTATCATGAACCCAATGGTTCAATCCTGCATCAGTTGTCCTTCATGTCATGACTGGCAAGAGTAATTTTCCAATGAAAGGTGTATGTTTCCCAGCAGTACCTCCAAGCAATTCAATTCATCTCTTGATCAGCCAGATCTCCACACTTGTCCTCCACCGAGCATATCTGTGACATTCAACTGTGACATCATCATCGAACATTTGGAGCAGCAATAAGAAGCTTGGCATCATCTGCCACAAAACTTCATGCCACTCAGCATGTCAGTAATAATGCTGTCAGAGGCGGATCAACACTATATTTATTATGTAACAACGATGCTGTTACTCTTCGATAAAAATTGTTTTGTTTTTTCACAATGAAACTTAAATCAATTCCAATTCTCTTTATCGAAATGGCACTTATAAAGTTTCACTCAAATTGGATGCCTTCTTCTTGATGCTAGGATTTTTTTTACAGAATGTATATTAACTACTAAACCATCGGAATATCCTTTTTGGAATCTCACTCTCCAGAATCAACCCTCGTTTCTTAAATGCAAGTTCACTTATTTTCGATTTGAAATCGCTGTCCGCCAAAAGTTCGACTTGTGTAATGAGTACTGGAATATCCGACTGTCTATTGAATTTTCCGTTCTTATCTTGTTTTGATATTTGAGGAAACCTGACTAAATATTTTCCCACTGGAAATTCCTGTCTCTGCAGTGTCATTACTTTCGGTTGACAGGCTGTTGTGGGAGGTTTATTCGTCACAAAAATAATACAACCTTTTCAGAAAGGAATTCGAGCCCTGGAATAGAAATGCCAGAGACATCAAAGAAATCTCTCCTTTCCCTCTCCCACATAGGACAAAGCGTAGCAAATATTCTAACTGCTTTTCCAAAACACAAAAGGAAAAAGAGAATGATTGCAAACCTTACCTTGGGATATTTTGAAAGATTCTTATTTACGTCAATTCAATCTCATCTATTGAAATCCACGATTTCCATAACACGAAAGAATGGGATGAAAAAGAAAACCCACATTTCAAGTAGACGTCGACTGAAGGAAACTTATTCATTTTATAATTAATTAGTAGTTGGAAATTTAATATTAATTTTCTTCACAAGACAGTAATAGAAAAAGAACTTGCAGTAATTGTGTACACGACATACAAATTCTTTTTTATTTTTTCTTATTATATCTACTATTTTTGTTAATTTCTTGGAATAATTTCTTGGAATAAACTAATAGAGTAATCCTACAAAATATCTTCGTCCCCCTTTTAGCAGAATTCAGGTTTTTGTGGTCTCATATTTAAGTAGTTTTCGAGTAATGTTTTTACTTAGTTTGTGGAGTTTTTTTTATTAAAATAATAATTCATCACTCAAATTTCATGTATTTTATCGAGTAGATAAAATATAATGGACGTAAATATATTAAGAGAAAGAAAGTTGATGTATCTGAAATACAGGCTTTAAATTTGAACATAGGCTTAACACAAAAGTAAAAATATTAGAAATAAAAAAAGAAAATGAAACGATAAAATTGATTGAAAGTTCGTTAATAAGAAATTCAAGGACAAATAATTTAAATAGTTGTGATTGTGTTGAAATTAATAAAGGTTAATAAATTTTTAGATATTGGTTTAATAAATAAATATCTAAATTCTTATGAAATAGTAGAATTTAAAAAACTTGATTATTGAGTGTTAAATAATTAGATGAATTATTTATAATACTCAAATTGTAAATCTCATATTTAGATATTCTTGTTAACCCTTAACGGTAGTCGAGGGTCCAGTGGACCCACATTCAATTTTCAAACGCGTGTTGGAGTATCCCCTTGGGCCGTAGCTCCCCCCGCTCCCAGGTACCTTTCGACAGTCGTCCTAAGGACATACAGCGGGGAGGACTTGCTTCGTTCGCTATTCCAAAGGTTAATAACAGTATAAGCGTGGGTCCCATGGACCCACAACTATAGATACGTAATTTTTTTTAAGAACCAGAAAATGAAAATAAACTAAAATTAGAAATAAATAAATGAAAGAGATGCTCATTCTGTCCACCCGGCAAAAGAGCAAAGACTGTACATTTGTGTGCTAAGTGTAAGCTACCCATAAGCTACCTATATTGTTCAAAAAAGTATGCAATTCCTATGTGAAATTTCGCTCGTTTGGACCAGTGTCAGTTTTTTTTAGAAATAAATATATATTTTTTTATTTTATGCCTATTAAATACCGTACTTTTAAGTTCAAGAAGAAACAAAACTTTATTTTTTTTAGACTGATTTAATATTTTTCTCTTTTTGTTTTTGTTCACATGTTTTCAGATTTATTGAATTACGACTGATATATATATAAGAGCAAATTAAAGATGAAAATCTATGTTTCCGTAGATGATTAAGTTTACTTTTTTTTTTAAATTACTATGTATACATTAATAAACGTAATAATTGTTTTAAATATACCATACTTTCGTTTTTATTACTAATTTAAAAATCTACGGGTCCAATGGACCCACGACTATAGAAGCGTTAGTAATTTTCACGACTACAGTTAAGGGTTAATAATAAGAATTTAAATTTTATGGGGTTAGAACTGCAAAGATTGTTTAATTGAGCGTGCCAAATTGTAAACTGTAATATTAAACTGTTGTTACAGATTTTTGCTGGATAACTATAATAGCTAGCACATGACCTCTAATGCTGTTCTTCAGATCTCACAGAGTTTGACATCCATCCAGATATATCTGGTTCTTAAAAAAGTGCCGATACACCAGAACTTCGGCAAGGGTTGGCCCAGATTTATGGAAACAATGGGTGGTGACCCATTCATGTGTAATGTGCTACATTAGCAATCTTAAGACGCAACCATAAATGTGAGGTGGCGCACCATCTTGCTATTGTTTCAGCAATAGTAAGATTATTGCTCTTGTTTCAGTTTGTTGCAGCTCTAGTTTTGTTAAATTTGGCAACATTTCATAATACAGGTGTCCATTGCCCAGTCAGTATTATCATTGTGGGCCCAGTCAGTATTATCTCTTCAAAAGAATATAGACCAATGATTTTGAAGATATTGCTTTGCTTTTAATAGAGCTGAGTAGTAAACATGCAAATAACGTAAGTTATTGCAACAGCGCCATCTAGGGGTAAATTTTGCATCTTTTTTTTTTTGTTTAATAAATGACGAGCACATTCTTTGAAGTACCTTTCTCCAAATTTCTCTTTATGAAGAACATTAGAACTCGCTCCAGAGCCATCTAAGTAGGGATCTACTTAGATTTATTTAATATCCCTCAGTTGGCTAAAATGTTTGCAATAATAAGACGAAGCTCATTTGAAAAAATTGAAAATAATTCGAAATCTACCCGAATTATATTTTGGAAGTAAACTGTTCATAATCAGAAGCATCTTACAGTTAAGTAAAAGGATGATGTAGAATGACTATCAACTTTTATATAAGAAGATTAAATGTTGACTTTTAAGTTAATGGTTCATTATAATACAATTCGGGACGAGAAGATGATCACTAGTTATATTTACAGAATAAGATTGATATATTTGAAAATGGAAACTTATCATGTTGAGGAAATATTTACTAACCGTAGTAATTACATCAGGTTACAGTAAATTACACTATCACATTTCAAGATAGTCCTCAATCAGGAAACCGGAAACACTGGAATACGTTCATGAACAACAAATTCAGAATTTCACCTGATGTTTTCTAAAAGGAATTCTTTAAATTTTCTGTCATTAGAAACACCCTATTGGTATAGTCATTGCCGATTAACACTACGATATCGGTAAGTTGAACTGTGCACAAATTAGAGTTTATTGGTTGGTCGATAACACTCTTAATACACCTAGACTTCTAAAACATTCTCAGTGACTGGTTTTTGTCATCGCAATTTCATCTTTAATTGCCAGAACACACTAAGAACAATAATCCCATTTGTTTATTGACTTGGTAACAATCCCGGGAAATAGAATCACAACCCAAAAGAACAATTTGCGCTTCTCTATTCTTTGAATCACTGTAAATCATCTTTTCACAGATAAACTCACTTTGTTTCCTTACTGGTTTCTACACCTCTACCACTCAGTCAATCACAACACATAAAAACTTCCATTACATGAGAACTATTGTTGCTTTCTGGTATCACTAACGATTAAATATTCAAACATGCATTTCACAATAAATTATTAGAACCAAATATTCACTTTTTCTTCCACAAATGATTCTATAGACCAAGTAGTCACTTCTCGACGTAGACGATGTAGGTCCCAATGATTCCCGACCAATATTAGCATCTACAGAATGTATTTCGGAATGAGCAAAATTATTATTTTTATTAATATACAGTATTTAAGTAGTATTTTACTATTAAGTAAATTGTACTTTTCGTCTCATACAAAATCAAAAGGAAAAATCAAAATTGAAATTTGTGGTGCAATTTTGAGAAATCCTGTGGCTTTTATTTCTCTAATAACCTACCTACAGGGTTTCTACATTAGAAGAATCATGCATTGGAATGGGCATCTTTTCAGATCTTTAACTCATGAAAAAAAATAAAGTATTTTGAACATTGAATAATTTACGTGCGTTGATGTGGCTTAACCAAGACAGAAAAAGGCCAGACACACACACACACAAAAAGTAAAAGTAAAAGTGCCTCAAGTAAACACTCCACTGCAACCCTCACTAAGAGAAGTCTGAAGATTGTGGATCCCTTTCTTGAAGAAGGGGTAGTGTACTCCATCCCGTGTCTCGATAATGATTGCATTTATATTGAAGAGATGGGCCGGCAGCTAAGGGATCGTGTAGCTCACCACCGAAGAGCTTTGAATAGAAAGGACTTAGAACTGTTACCCATACGCTCGAAACCGGTGATTCATTGGATTTCCAATGATCTTCCATTATGGCACGAGCGAGCAATGTTCACTTACGTAAATGCACTGAATCTGTATTTATCCTCACTAATGATAAATGCTATAATAACCAAATTTCCACAAAATATATGTACCAATATGGATTTCCCCATTAAATCGAATGACCTTACCTATTGACTCTCTTGATATAAATTTGAGGAATTTGTAATCATTAATTCACAGTGGTATGATTTTCATTTGTATTGCCTTCATGTTTTATTGCCTTCAGTTGCATATAAAAGTTTTTACTCATTTGCTCAGAGGGCGCTGTATTATTACTTTTTCTGAATTGTTTATTTGTGTTTTTCTTGTGAATGTTAATGGTCACATTGAAAAAGATTTGTAATATGTAGCAAATCGAAACGTCTGTATATATTAATTTATATGAATTTTCATTAATTTTTGTGTCTGGCCTTTTTCTGTCGTAGTATTCTGAACAACTCAAAAAATAAAAAAAAATAAATCATTATTTCAATACACACGAAGGTTCTGTCCATTTCACTCTCTGTAAATTCTGTATTAAAAAATACCCCCCAAAAATTAAAAACTTGTTATAATCATCTAAATCAGCCTTTCCATGTGTCTTAATGACTTTAATGCATTTTTAATGAAAACGATCGTCTCAAGAGGGAGCCACTTGATGGGTTTCTAATTTCAAAAACTATCTTTAGTTTCTATAAATCCAACAGCACTTTTTTCCAATTGGCTGCTTTGAAATTAGAGCAATCAAATTCTGTTGTCACTTTCATTACTAATATTAGTCCATTGATGCAATCTATTCCCTGCATTTGTCGTTATTAAACCTATTTTATTTATTTGGGCCAGTAAAAGTAAATACAATTATTCAAAACATGAACATAGATTTGATTATTTCTGAAATATCAAGAGTTTCTCATGAATATTAATTAGAAATAAAAGCACATCTGTTCGCAATCAATAAAACAACATCCTCCTCTTCTTCTGTTGTAATCTTTAGGTTATAGTTTGTTTTTAGACTTTTACAATTCCTTTTCTAATGTTTTTCATTTATCTCTTACAGTGTTTAATTAAAAACATGTTTTAAGAAAATATTCAAATGTTGACAAAACAATGAGTGTCTCAAAAAACTTGAAGTTTACTTTTCTTAAAATCTTGATAATTTTTTTCTTTCTTTTTAATTCTTGAAAATACAGGTATAGCTCGGCTTATCATCATTCGTCCAAGGTCTATTCGCAGGTACGACAGTTGTAAAAGTTATTTTTATGGAAGTTCATAAAACTGTATTGTTTTTTAATCATTATTATTGTTATATTACGGTTATTTAAATAATGTATATATACTGTTCACTAGTATTTTCAATAACAGTTACATACTTACAGTATTTTTAAATGGTGCATATTATTTATAAAATTTATATATATTATTTAGTCCTATACTGTGAACTATGACTTCTCATACACAATTTTCACTTACAATCAAATCGACATACAACCATGATAAGTTAAGGATTATCTGTAACGTTATTGAAAAGTTTTTGTTTTTATTTTATTTTGTTTTTTTAATTATAAAAATCTGTGAATAAAACAATTTCTAAAAAAAAAAAAATTAAATCCGCAAATATTTGTTGTTTCTGAATCCAACTGTTTTAAATATTTAATTCTCTATGTAACTTGTATAGTTGAGTCCATTTAAGGAAAACTTACTTATTTGGCAATTTCCGATTATTCACTTTCTCCTGGAAATCATTACATTAAATATATAACTGGGTTCATTGAAAAATCAAGTTACTGTCAGTAAATGAGGGAAAACAGCCAATCCAGGGGTGTAATTTGAAACATTTTGCAATATTTCAAGTCAGAATGATGAAATACATATGATGAATGAGTAATGAACTCAGCGAATTATCATCACGAGATGAATGGTGAGTGTTTTAAAGAATTGATTAAAATAACAACTGCTTCCAAATATTCCCGCCAATTCTATTATTATAATGGACAATGCTCAGTATCATTGTCCATTGTATCATTATCATAGTTGAAGTTGAAACAGCTCCAACCAGCAACAACAGAAAAACCGAATTGATTGGATGGTTGACTGTCATGGAATTCCTCATGACAAAAATAAAAGAATGCCCTTTTCAGGACAAATAAATATTCGAAAGAAACCAATTTACTTCAAATTGTAATAACTGAAATAAAGTAGAAACGCATTCAACTCCAATTTATTTCTAAATAAAAAAAAAAGGTGATAATTAATAAAATAGTTATAACTCAATAAAATAATCTTAAAAAATACAAAATTATTAAAATAATAATAAGAAGAATGTATTATCTGGGGGCACGGCAGTGCCCCCGCCAAGACGAACCGAAGGCAGGAAGGGCACTACGTACCTTTTCTGGAAGTGTTTCGTCGTATTTTCGAACCCTCATAGCTTCGGCCTGGATAATACTAGAGAGCTCAAATTTTCAAGATAAGATGCAGGTAGCAGACTAATGAAATACGCTAAGTTTCATTTATTTAGCTTTTATACTTTGGATTTTATTAATACCTAAAATACGTCGATTCCGTCACTCACTCACTCCCTCACTCATGATCATCAAAACCTCTAGGGTACTTCCTGAAGTCCTAGAAAGCTGAAATTTGGTATGCAGGCTAGGATTAGCACACAAACAACAAAACAATTAAGAAATCCGTAACTTTCACCCTGCAACCCCTCATAAAGGGGGGTCTGGTTATGTATTATCGAACCCTCATAGCTTCGGCCTGGATAATACTAGAGAGCTGAAATTTTCAGGATAAGATGCAGTTACCATACTAATGAAATACGCTAAGTTTCATTCATCTAGCTTTTATACTTTGGATTTTATTAAGATCTGAAATACGTCGTACCCTCAATGCTTCGGCCTAAATAATACTGTATAATAATGTGATTTCTTACAAAAGTGCAAACAGCTTGTATACACAAGTTGACCAATAGAAAAACAGAAAAGTAGGGTATAGAAAAAAAAAATCCATTTTCTAAATAATCTTAAAACTAAATTTAGTTGTAATAGATAATCCCATCTAAAACATTTCATGTAAAATAAGTTGCCAAGACTCACATACTCATAACGCTTTCACTGTTAAAAAGTTATCAGATCTTATCTTACAAAAAGAAATGAAATCTCACCCAAAACACTTCGTGTAAAATAAGTTGCCAAGACTCACATGCTCATAATGCTTTCACTGTTAAAAAGATATGAGATCTCATGTAGAGCCAAGTCCCTAACTCTATGAGGCCTAACTCTACAAGCCCTAACTCTAAAAACCCTATATCTTGGTCAAAAAGTATGGCTTGGCCGTTTCATGGAACTATTTCATCTCACCCAAAACATTTCATGTAAAATACGTTGCCAAGATGCTCATAACACTTTCACTGTTAAAAAGTTATCAGATTTCATATAGTGCCAAGCCCCTCACTATACATGCCTAACTGTAAAAACCCTACTATCTTGGTCAAAAAGTGTGCCTTGGCATACTCCACATCCTTTACATAACTCCATGGGATTGTCTGTGTGATAGCCACGAAACGGCCAAGGCATACTTTTTGAACAAGATATAAAGTTTTTAGAGGTAGGGCTTGTAGAGTTAGGCCTCGTAGAGTTAGGGGCTTGGCTCTTCATGAGATCTCATATCTTTTTAACAGTGAAAGCATTATGAGCATGTAAGTCTTGGCAACTTATTTTACACGAAGTGTTTTGGGTGGGATTTCATTTCTTTTTGTAAGATGAGATCTGATAACTTTTTAACAGTGAAAACGTTATAAGCATGTGAGTCTTGGCAACTTATTTTACACGAAGTGTTTTGGGTGAGATTATGTATTCGCAACTGTAGAAAATATCAAAACCAGAATGTTAATAATGTTATATAAGAATGTTTATAAAATTCAGTTACGAATTTTAGCAATAGATGGCGCTGTACGTTCTGGAAACATTAATCCATAAGGAAATCACGTCATCAAAAACCTTTTCGTTAGTAAACTGAACTTCATAGCAATTAATATGAATTTGAATATAGTTTATCTTTTTATTTACAACGTTGTGATAATGAATTCAAGATTTGAAAGAAAAAAGTTAACAGTGTTACTGTATTACTATATAGTTTTCTTGATTTTATCTAATTTTGATAATCAATGATTCGATGGTGTATTTGAACATCGCACTTGGGTCACTTCAGTCATCCATATTATCAAGATCTGACGCTCAGTGAATTTTCTCAGGAATATTCTTTGGTTGAATTATGATTCAAGTAATTGATTGTTACGAACTTAAGAGTATTTTAGGCTGACTATAAAGTAGCAAGTACATACTTAACTCATGAGATTTACAGGAATATTTTTTTTATTTTTTTTGTTATTTCGTAGTCACTTATCAAATTCTGTTCTTGGTGAAATGCTTCCTTCATCGTTATCATCTGAGAAATATTTGCCTCAGGGCTTTTTCCATAGAAAAAATAAATCAATAGCACTCACATGGGTAGAGTCTCTAATGTTTTAACAAAAGAGAGATCTACTCTAGCACAAGTAACACGCCCGAAGAAGCGTGGGAGGAGGAATTGACACGTGACACTCGTATTTTATCTTTACTTTCCTGGCAAAGTAAGTCTCATAAGTCAGTCAATGTGCGTCCTTTTAATAACTCGTCAACCGCTTCGTAGATCTTCTTATTATATTTATGAGCATAAGAGGACTTAACTTTTGTATTAGAGAATTTTCTAAAGTGGATCTTGTCGATAAGTTTGAATTTTAAAGATAACAAAAATCCCCCCATAAAAACATTAGAAGCGAAAAAATACTTTTTTATTGGTAACCAACGATGAATATTAATCCATGTACTAATTATCGCGTTAAAAAAATTAATTAGATATATTTTCAGGAAATAACGCAAAAAATAGAAAACGTTAGTGTCATTCTATTCTGCAGAAATAACTTAAAATAAATGAAAACTCTTAGTTTATATTAAAATTCATGAAAATATAAACAAATAAACGAATGTGAGAAAATATTCTCTGCCTTTAAACCTAATAACAGGAGCCTATACTTTCTGAGATGTCATTGATGACACGAGGGTGATGCTTTAACTGTTAAAAGTTTTATTTCAAAACTAAAGAGTATTGAATTAAAGTTGATTTATATATATATATATATTCATGTTTGTGAAAAATGCAACACCATGAAGGAAACATGCAAATGAAATGAAACTTACAGAAAATATAAAGCAGGTATGATATGCAAATGATGAAAATTTGGGAAGGATTACGCGTGCCTAGATTCAGCAGCACCCTCTTAAATGTCGCGTATAAGAGGACTGTTGTGGATCCAGATAATTACTTTTTCATTGTTAGTGAGCTGTACACGTGCCTACTGGAGTCAGTGTGCCTCGATGACATCAAAGGGCGCCTGATAAGAAGCGACGGAGTTAGACTGGGGCTGAATGTTCGGCTTGCGTTAAGGAGGATTTTCATTTGTTCGCTTGTATCACTGTTAGTAATGTGTAGAATAAATTTCCTTCCATTCTGATGTTTCCTTTAATTTGGTGTTACAATTTTAACAAGCATGAGCTTTTATATTGGTAAAAAATACATACAGGAAGAGAATATTTCAAATATACATTATTCAAGATTCATCAGTCGCTTATACAAATATTCTTCTATGAATTTAAAATGAGATAAGTGCTAATATGGTGAATTTACGTGCACTGAATGACATTGAATACAATAATAAAGCCATACACCTGATTAATCGGGATTAATCAGGTGTATGGCTTTATTATTGTATTCAATTAAAATGAGATAAGTTTTAAATTAGAAACTCCATCTACGGATAAATTTCATTTTATTACTGGT
>JAFIDM010083611.1:43631-57062 GCA_023159025.1 Thereuonema tuberculata | reverse complement strand
GGATGATGGGAATGGAATGGAGTTCATTGGCTTCCCAGGATTGGGTGCCAAAGATGGTTAAGAAGACCTTTGTCGCTGTTGAGAGTGTTCTGGGTTTTCAGGATCCAATGCGTCTCGAAGGTGACATTCTGGAAGAAGTCATTTGTAGGTTGAATGACCTCTGCTGCACTCCATGATGTTTAACCATTCTGCCATTAGGTAATTATTTTGATCAGCATTAAACGTAACAAATATCAAGATCTGTTAGATTTAATTTATAAGAAAGAATGAATGTGTTTTTTATAAGTTAATACTAAAAGCTTTATACTTTGTTAAAGTAAGGGTCCCTCTGTTTTCAACAGAATTGAAAACCACAAAAGACTCATAAAATTTTCCCCCTTTACGACCTCTGCCGCTAGCACACTCATAATCGTTCAATTAGGGGGGGAGGGGATGAAAACCGAGATTTTTAGTCAAAACTGGAGAATAGCGAATTGTTGGTTTTTTCGAGGCAACTTTCCCCTCTGGCATTGGTGAGGATAAAAGGCTTTTTTTTCGATATTCGAGTCCTCAATAAACTTCATATATATCTGAAATAGTTTTGCAGATAAAAATCTGAAATTTTGTAAAAAAAACCTAAAGGCTTTGTAGTTTTAATAATAATAATAATTAATAATAATAATAATAGTTTTTGTAGCTTTTTTTTTTTCAAAGCATTATAATTTTAATTTATTAGTTTTAATAATAATAACGTCCAAACTTACCATAAAACAAAAACGTTCTTTAGATTTGTTAGGTCATGATTTGATATTTTTTTTATTGAAAGTTAAGATAAAATAAAATAACTAATTACAATTCTAATGTTTGGTTCATCTTTACACATTTTTTTTTTTTTTTATATTCTCATAAATTAGATTGAAATTATCACAGCCAAAATGAAATAAGACTTTCAAGACTCACTTATAGCGGAGCAAATCAGAGAACGACCGTGGGCACCAGATGGCGCGATGGTAGAATTTGAATCGATTGTTAATGTCAGTTTTTATGGCGGGAAAGTTCGAAGCTTACGGAAAAAAGATATTCCTTTCATTGAACTATTCTGATTTCTCATGAAATATAATTTCAGAAATGTATTTATTTTCATTCATTTGATTGAATATAGAATGTAATTCTTAAAAAAAATAATGGTAACTAAAAAGTAAAATATAACTATTAAATTCTCAATTGTTTGTTTCCTTTTGAATAGGAATTTAATTGAGAAATATATTATTCAGTAGTATTGGTATTTTAATAAATTACATTAAAAATTCTAAAATTGTACTTTATTTCTGAGAATGTATTATCATTTCGATTACGTTATTAGAGGATTCTAATGTGAAATTCATAACACATTGATATTTGAGAATTAAATACATTATTAATTATTATTTAAATAAATTATTTAACTATTTGTTAGGTGAAAATGCACTAATTTTATTTAGAAAATAAATGATGACAGAATTGGAAGCTCTTTCAGTATTAATTGTTGGCCCTGAAAAGGGCCTTTTTTTGGTGTGCGGAATTTTTCTGTAGTTTATATCTGATAATATAATTTTTATGATTCACGCAGCAGTTATTAAGAATAAAATGAATTTATGTTCATTTTAATCTATGGATTGAAATGAAGATTCAAAAGAGGAAAGAGATTCATCTGATTCAGAAGAACTGCTGTGTGAATCATTAGAATTATTTACCGAGATAATTATTGGTTCAACTGCAGTTTCAATCAGACCGTCTTTAGTCCAATACTCATTACATACTTCTTCTACATGATTGACTGCTTTCTTCCAATCTTCTGATGTGATCTCTTTCACAGCTTCTTCTGTCAATTTCAAAACGTTTGATAGCTTGAAAGTTGAGTTTCGAATCGCAATTTTTTTTTTCAAATTTGCCCAAATCAACTCTATGGGATTAAACTGGCAGTGATAGGGTGGAAGACGAATAACTTTGTGGCCTAAAGATAATGCTCTTTCATCAACGATGAATTTTTTTCGTTGTGGCTTATGCATTTTAATAAGCTGAGACAGCTCCGCCTTCAGCATGGGTCAGTGAAATGGGATGTTGTTTTGCGTCAACCAGTCCTGCATTTCCTTTTTTCTTGAATTACTGCATGGTGGCTTATCAATTTGAACAGAATGATACGGAGCATTATCCATTATAATTGTTGAGTTTGGAGGAATATTTTTTAAAAGATTATTTTCGAACCAGTCCTGGAAAACATTTGCGTTCATATCTTTATGATAATCTGCTAAGCCTGAGTTTGATGGAAACAGCAACATGCATATGGGCAAAAATCCTTCAATTGTTCCAGCATGCAACAAAATCAGTCTTCTACCTTTCCCAATTGGTTTTTTGACGCCACTGCATTCGTCAGATTGCCAGCACGAAGGCACAGTATGAGATTCGTTTACCCAAGTTTCGTCTAAAAAAACAACACTGCGATCGACAACAATTTCTCTGATCTGCCGTAAGTAAGCATGCCGTAAGGCCACAACATCACTGCGTTCCAGTAAGTGTCTCCGACCATCCATTTTTTTGTATTTAAATCCCAATTTCTTTGTTACAATGATTCTGAGGGATTCTTTGCTTCCTTCGAAGATCGGCGATGCTTCTCCGTTCGTCTCGTCCCTCAGTCTTTTCATCGATGGCAGTTCTCCTTTCAAATACATACTGTGAATTGTCCTCCGTATGGCTTCAAGCGCGAAACAATCAAGATCTGTGACCGGAGATATCCTTGGCCGCTTCTTACCGGGTGTGTCGGCGGGAAATGGGACGCCTAATTCCGCCGCATGCTTGGCCTCTTTACGAATAGCTTTAACTGAAGTTAAGCCAATCCCTGTTGCCGCTGATGTACGCTCATTAACCTTTTCATAAGACACTAATGCTCCTTTCGCTGATTTTTCCTTTTCAAAATACGAAGTAACGTTAGCAATAATTAGCCTTGATTGACTCCGAATCGGTTTCCCTCTCTTGAGAGTCGCCATTGCGATCGGGTAACTGAAGAGTACTGGAATGATTAAGAGATCATTGTCCTCTATGAAGGTCAAAGCCAATCTCTGGCTGGTCGTATAGTAATCATCCTATTAATAGCCGAAAGTTGTACGATCTTTGTAAACTTGTAGTTTTGTAAATTTGTAATTTGAAATAACCAATCACAGTGCAGCGTTGGAAAACGTCAGGCATTACGTCACGCCGATGTTTAAAGATGGCGTCTCTACTATTTTCTCCACTTCACCACAACCAACCACAACGAATCGCAATTACACAATTATTATCAGCGTATTGAGATTTTCTTTCCCACATAAATGAAGTTTACACTGAAATGCATGAAGTTCATGCGTCAAAATTTATCAGAGAGTTTGTAAAACCTCTGCTTTTACATAATTTCGGCTGTGTCGCCGCTCTCTCAATATTCAACAAGCAGGAGATAATGACGATGCACGTGTTCTCATTGTTGCCCAGACAGGATTATTGATATTGGCTGTTGGACATTCGTTATTATTATGGTTATTGTTGAAACTGGTAAATCAATTTTTTATTTTATTTTATTTTAACAAAATTTACTTTACTCATTCAAATTATATGTGGGCTGTTGCGGAAGTCATGGCTTTTAAAAAATGAGCTTAGAATATCTTTTTCAAAAATGTGGAATTTGTTTTACTTCCGTGAATATTTCACGGGTTGCAACTAGTAATTTTTAACTGCCGAAATATTGCATATATATTTTTTTTTGAGATAAAGTATTTTATTCGATTTTTTTCTTAATGTCACCTAAATTCCATTCCATATTAATATTTACTTATATATAAAGTAAATATATCTTTTTATGCTTGTTTTGATTTTTTTTTTTCATCGTAAATCATTAAGATATCTACCAACCTAGAACGGCATTGTAAATACAGTATTTATAGTTAATCAATTTAAATACACTTTTATTACTAATTGTTATTACGTCTGTATTGTTTTCAGTGGCGAATATAGAATATATTTTTTTGGGGGTGGGCCCAAGATTAATGTAAGGTTAAGTTAAGTAATTTTAAGTAGACACCCCATGGAAACCTATCTGTCCAACCAAAAAAAAAAAAAACGATGGAAACCTATCCACTCACCAAAAAAAAATAAGGATGGAAACCTATCCTTCATTATTTCGGGGGGGGGGGGGGGGGGGCCCCCCCCCCCCTTATAAACGCCCCTGGTTGTTTTATATTTCAAATATTCTAATTTGATTATCATGCTAAATAGTTAAGAAATGACCTTGAGATAAATTAAATATTATGTCTTTGAAGACTTGCTTAGAAAGTATACTTATCTTTGCAAATTTGGAAATTATGGGCTAAGATTTCCGGCAAATAAATTAACTATTTTTATAAATTCAAAGGAAATCCTAGAATTCCATTTGGAGACTGACAGACGGTCACACCATAAGCATGAATTTTCAGTAAATGTCTATAGTTAGTAGCGACTGATATTGTAATAAAATGTAAACTAAATAATCTAGGAACACAATTGACACGCACAATTTGCGTAAATTGTGCGTGTCAATTGTGTTCCTAGATAATTCACTCCGCACGTTAAAGAAATGTAAACTAAATAAATTAATTTTAAATTTACAATCAGTACTCCAAGCCTTTCTTTGTTTTACCAGCTGGTACATTCCATTCACTAGAGGGTGGTCTCATAATCCCAAATAATATGTGTGTCTTAAGTACACCCTGTCCTGTCTTAAGTACACCCCCATCACCTATAATGCTCAAAGGTACAAAAATTGCTCAAAGACACAAAATTGAAAAACACAGCGTGGGAAGCCATGAAAATTACCATTTCTAAAAAACAAAAACAAAATTTGGCAAAACTCCGAACGGCGGTCCCAAATTATGATAACCTCCGAACGCGGTCCCAACGTTAATATTAATGAAACATTTGTCTTGTTATTAATGAAACATTGTGTCAAGTGTAATGACATCGTTATTGTTGTTATTAATGAAACATTGTGTATTGTTGCTTAAAAATCACTTTAAACGTGCCATGGCTGGTAGACCGCAAGCACCAAGAGTAATAACGCTTTAGTCATAAGTCGCACATAATCGGACAATAGATATTTTTTTTGTAAATATGTTGAGCGAAAACTTTATGATTTGATGTGTAATAACTCTGGCTATGTGTTATCCTTCACAGTCATACTGTTATCTGTCATTAAAAAGGTTTATATAATTTGGGACCGCCGTTCGGAGTTTTGCCCAAAATTCAATAAACAAATAAACCCTTACAATATTAAAAAGATTTTTAATATTTTCCAGAATGTGATTAATTATAAAAATATCACTAATAATTTCAGTTTTTATCATTAAGTAGCAACAATTGTTTAATTAATGCAAGATTATAATATTGTATTTTTTAGAAATATAATACTAATGTGATAAATTGCAACACAGGAAATTAAATTAAGAGAATTAATGTATTTTCTTTTTGCCGACGATTGGCCCTTTTTTGTATATATTGTGAGATTTTTATTGTTTCTACACATTTGATAAGGACTGCGTGCAGCATTCCAAATTAATCATGTATTACAATTACATGTTTTAAATATACCAATAATTCTAATTTGTGCATGTTTCTCGTTTGTTCTCTGTATAGATATATTTTATATTTAATAAAGATATAAATTTAGAAATTATGCGAAAGCGTGAGATGTCCATACAAGAGAGGGAGAAAACTAGTGCGTTTCAGCCCTTAGGGAAAAAAGTACCCCCAAAAATGCCCTAGGCAGAGCGCTCCGTGTCTTGCCGGTTAGTATAAATGTACCTTAAGGTCGCTTGCACATTATACGATTTCACTCGTACGGGAAAAACTCGTACGGTTTTAAATCGTGGTCTTTTAAATCGTGGTCCCTTGCACATTAACACGATTTCCACACGATTTCGCCCGTGCGGCTTCACAATGTACCGTTCAAAAAGATTAGTTATTATTGCTGTTTTCATTAATATGCCATTCAAGCGTAATAATATATTTGTAAGCTTTTATTGCTGTCTTTCTATAAAAATTTGAAACATCCAAATTTCTGGATTTTTTTTTACTGAAGTACAAACGAATTTAAAATTTAATTCAATGAATAATTTCCCTCAAACTTTTACTCAATATAAAATTAAAATTCAGAAAATAAGAAATACAGAAAAAAAAAAAAATAATTAAAAAAAAAATTAAAAAAAATTTAAAACATCCAAATTTGTTCAGGATATTTTTTTTACTGAAGTACACTACAAAAACAAACATGAAAGTTAAAATAATGTACAAAATATTTACGAGGAATAATTAATAAACTCAAAAATTATAAAATTTTGGATTGAAATTAGGTAGTAAGGATATAGTGTAGTAGGAGGTAAAATAATAAAGCGCTATTAACAATCAGCAATTTCAGTGTTTTGGGTTTAATTTTTTTTTATTAAGTAAGTAAGTTAAAAGCAACCAAATACACAACCTGAAACAAAGCGTCTACGCCCCCTGGCTATACCAAATAACGCCCCCAGGCTACTCCCGTACGATTAAAATCGTGGCTGCAGTGGCACTGGACGGCTGCAACACGACTAAAAATCGTGCCCGTGTTGAAATCGTGCAATGTGAAAGGGCTAGTACTCGTCTATAGTCGACTAAAAGAATTTGCCCGTACGAGTTTTTCCCGTACGAGTAAAATCGTATAATGTGCAAGCGGCCTAATACCCTGGTTTCACGGGAGAAAAAGTCGATTTAGAAAACTCGTTCAGTCCTGTGACGTATGTTTGTGACGCATCCGAAACGAATAATTGGACCTTAGTGAATTCATGACAGAGAAGAAAAACCAGTTTGTTTGCAATGCATCTCGACTACTACCGGATGGAAGACTCCTACTTCAGAAATAGAGATTATCACCAGGTGGCAAGTCGAGCGTCCTCCATTTTGATTTTAGGCATTCTCTTTTACATATATATGACTCAAACCGGTGCTAATTTCGGTTTGTGATTACGTGGAAGAAAGTCTAATCTCATATCATACATTAAAAAATAACTATTTATTATATATGATTGGAATAGCAATCCAAATTTAAAATATGCTGTATAGAAATTGTTGTTTGGAAACAGTAATAGCCTATTGAAAGGCAATTCTGCTAAAAGTAGTACAATTCTTTTTAATTTTCCTATGTACGTTCTTTTTTTTTCTTATAAGAGTCTTTAAATGTTCATTAATTTTACAATTAAATATATCTAACTCATAAAAAAAAAAAAGCCATTTGAAACCATCTGTATTAAAAGAAATATTTTATACTTAATTTTAATCTTAATTTATCTGAAAGAATGTCGATTTATTAATTATCTTTTACTACATTGTGAACGTGGTGTCTTGGTACTAAAGAAAAGCCTTTTTAATTCGGCATTTCGGAAATGTATTGCCGTAAGCTGTTTTTTCTTCCTAATTTCAAAATGGCGGTGCTATTAGAGGTAGGAGCCTCACTCTCAGCTCAAAAGTCCTCCATCCAGAGAGAGTTGAGATTAATGGCAATCGCCAATAAAGATAGGATTTCGAATTGTCATAACTGAATCGCGCTTCTTTCAAATTTGGCATAAGTGTTTGGATCAGCACCTAGCATTAAGTTTTTCGTAAATCGTAATTTACGTTAAGAGTGGTTTTTCGGTAAGGATCTGTTTGTCCAATTATAATAAAACAGCATTTGTTTGGTTGAATTTAGAGAATGAAATAGGCCTATCGTCCGTTTGTTGTAATTTCCTAGCCACAATGGCTGCCACTTGCATTTCTTTCGTATAAAAGTTGTCTAGTTTTATTGCCTTAAAATTACAATTCTAACATATTCGCTACAAAAGTTAAACAAGGAAATCATTCAAAGATTGAAAAATAGAGCAATTTTAATGTGTTCTTTTGAATGAAACAACTAACAACGAATTTAATAGAATAGCATAGCCTATAATTGAAAATCTTATCCTAATAATTTTTAGCAGAATATTTGAAAATCAACTTCAAGGTAAGACTGTGGCGAATGTGACAGTTTTCAGGATAAAAAGTTTAAAACAAAATTTAAAAATTCTATATATGTAGAACTCTGAAACTTCAAATTAATTATCAGCCTGTTATAACTACGAAAAACTCTTTAGTTGTAAAATGCAATTTAACAGGTTTTAGAAAGTTACATTAAAATAGCAGAAAAAAGCTTTGGGTTAGACTTTAGAATCCGGCACAGGTGTGGAACGAAGATGGCGGACATCATGTAGTGCTGAAATATGGCGGGGTTATTTACCAATATATACATCCTGCAGCTGAGCCAACCTAACTTAACCTAACCTAAGCCTAATTGTTTTTGGTTGATAATGAAATTGGTAAAAAATGCTTACCTTAAAAATACCACGTTGTGTGTTGTTCCGCACCATATCACACCTGTGCCGGATTCTAAAGTCTAGCCAAGCTTTGAATAGATTTTATTTAAGAAATATAATTTACTGGTTACATTAAATCATTTACAGTTAAGAATCCTCTAGAAAAACTTTAAAATCATGAAAACTAAGAGATTGGTGAAATCCCATACAGATAAAAAGGTTTTTAAATCTAAGATTTCTAAAAAACGTTCTTCAAAATCAACCAAAGGGATTGATAACATTAATTCCCATACAGGTGAGAAGCCTTTCAAATGCGAGTTTTGCGAAAAGAGTTTTGCACAGTTCTCCCATCTACGTAATCACTTGAGATCCCATTCGGATGAGAATCCTTATAAATGTGAGTTTTGTGAAAAGAGTTTTGCACAGTCCTCCGATCTAAAAAAGCACTCTAGATTCCATACGGGTGAGAAGCCTTTCAAATGCGAGTTTTGTGAGAAATGTTTTCCACGTTCAGATCATTTAAAAAACTCATATTAGAATGCATAAAGATGAAAAGCCATTTAGCTGTGAGTTTTGTGAGAAAACTTTTTTGACATCAGGTGAGTTGAAGATTCACATTAGATCCCATACAGGTGAGAAGCCTTTCAAATGTGATTTTTGTGAAAAGAGTTTTGCCCAGACCTCCCATCTACATAATCATTATAGATCCCATTCAGGTGAGAAGCCTTATAAATGTGAATTTTGTGAGAAACGTTATCCACGAAAATATGAATTACAGATTCACATTAGAACCCATACAGGTGAGAAGCCTTTCAAATGTGATTGTTGTGAATCATTTGCAGTGTCTTGCGAATTACGTTCTCATATTAGATCCCATTCAAATGAAAAGCCTTTTAAATGTGGATTTTGTGAGAAAAGCTTTGCACGTAAACAAAATTTAACAACCCACATTAGACTGCATACAGCTGAAAAGCCTTTTAAATGTAAAGTTTGTGGAAAAAGCTTTACACAGTCTGCCCACTTAAGTTCTCACCTTAGAACCCATATGGGTGAAAAG
The DNA here is from genome assembly GCA_023159025.1 of Thereuonema tuberculata. NCBI lineage: Eukaryota > Metazoa > Arthropoda > Chilopoda > Scutigeromorpha > Scutigeridae > Thereuonema > Thereuonema tuberculata. The sequence goes on along the minus strand of JAFIDM010083611.1, from coordinate 47,630 downwards.
CCCTTTAAATGTGAATTTTGTGAAAAATGTTTTACACAATCATCCCACTTACATGTTCACATTAAATCCCATACAAATGAAAAACCATTTAATTGTTTTAATTGAGAAAAGCTTTGCAGAGTCACGTCAGTTAAAGATTCACCTTAGATTCCATACAGGTGAAAGACCGTTTAAATGTGAATTTTGTGAAAAAAGTTTTTCGCATTCATATATCATAAAGATTCACCATAGAACCCATACAGGTGAAAACCCGTTTCAATGTAAATTTTGTGAGAGAAGGTTTTCAACTTCAAGTAAGTTAAGGAGCACATCCGAACCCATACAGGTGAAAAGCCTTATAAATGTAAGTTTTGTGAGAAATGCTTTCCACGTTCACATCACTTAAAATCTCATATTAGATCCCATAACAGGTGAACAGTTATTCTAATGGGATTTTTGATACTAGAGCATATGCAGTACTTTCTCAGAAACAGTGAAGATTAATCTTAATTTCAGAGAAGCAATATTTTAGATCATCATTTAGACAAAGATGTTTGTAGAATAGAAGAGCTTGAACTACATAATTTGTCTGATTGTTGTATATGATCAATTTTAAGTTGGTTCTACTAATTAAAAAAAAAATTACCATTTTCTTTTCTTTTTTTTAATCATTAACAGTTCCAGAGTTTTCCATTATCTCTTCTTTATTCCTCCCATGAGGAATGCTAAAAATAACCGAACTTCATCAGATTTAATATCACAGCATATTATTATAATATAAATGAGGATTTGGTTAATGTTAATATTATTACTATAGTTTCTAAAGTCAGTTTATTTTCCAGTATTAATGTATTTAGTAGAAAATGAATTACTGTATTAACGTTTTTTAATGTTTGTAACTTCTTTTGTGACATGGAAACAATACTTTATAAAGATTAAGTCAGAAATTTATGAATAACCTAATTTTCAGGTGTAATAATAGTCAGTCTCCCTATGAATCATTATAGTTATGAAATAGGATTATTAGGTTACATTTTACATCACTAGAAGTATACAATATATTGCATGTCTCTGAATTACACACCAATATTTACTGATTAAAAGATCAGTCTTCTATGAGTGAAACGAATCTGGCAGATTCATTTCCTAGTTCATTTGTTGGTCTCTTATTATTGAATTAATTCTTACTAAGTTTTCCATAACAACACGGTAGTATTGTTCTGGGTTAGCCTCACTTACATGTAACTATAGTATTGTTCATTAATCGATGGTTTGTTGTAAGCTAGGCATGGATTCTATCTCGTGCTTAGAGAAACCTACAAAAATGGTTAGTCCGAGAAATATCGGATCCTTTTTTTCTCGACTTTTGCCTGATGTAGGATAATTTGTTTAAAATCTTGGAAAATGAGGAAGGAAATTTGTTTCCATATTTTTCCATGAGATGTTTTTAAAAGTCCTATCCGACAGATTTTTTTCTTTATTTTTTTTTGTTAAAATTAGATAAGTTTAATTATCTTAATACCACAGTTTTAACTATTCATAAACACCCGCTTCATGGGATATTGAGGAAGATCCACTCCGTCCGAAGTCATGTATCCACCATAAGTAGAAACATCCAATCACCTTCTACTCCGGGAGTTGCCCGTTTGCCATCGCAATTCCGAGCAGCCACCATCTTCAAAGGGGAATGTTCGACCCTCTACAATGGATATCAGTGATATCGTGGATTAGCCATCTTCAAATGGGAACGTTCTAACCAGTCCTTAGGTGAGAGCCAAGATCCCCAATTCAAGACAGAAGTTCCGTAAGCCATGTCCATTTACATTTCTCAACTGTTCAACAATATGTTAATTAAAACTCTTCTGTTAAAGCCGAAGACGTCGAGTGATTAATGAACTATTCTAAAGAACTCTTAATTTGACTTTTAACCTCAAGATACTGTTGCTTAGCAAAAGTTAGAAAGTCTATCCTTAGATTGTGATTATAAATACCTCTTGGAAGTTGAACTTCAAGTTCAGTTTGAAGATAATTGTGTTTAAAATAAGGTTTAAACCTAATTCACTGAAGTATAGTTATATAAAATGTATAATTTACATTCTAATTTTATTGTAAAGGAAACAAAACAGTACAATTGTGACTTTCATTCTGGAAAGTAATGGTTTTTTGTTAAATTGTTTTTTTAAGTGTCTTACGATACCTGTTGTGGTTTTTTTTTTTTTTTTTGATATTCATGTTCTAGTAAATAAAGAAATTTTTTAGTCGGATAAAATTTTGTTTTTAAATTTGAATATTTTTATGTGTTGATCTTAGGATCGTTGAAACTTTAAAATTTTAAATTAATCTGTAATTAATAATTGAATTTTAGATTTATCTTTTATATTGGATTAAGGGATTTGTTTTGGTATTAAATATTAGATTTCATAAATGTTTTTTTTATTTTTTTTATTTTAAAGAGGATTGTTTATTTTACATTTAATTCTTGCACTGTGTTTATAAATGAATTACTCTGTGGTTAGTTTTTCCTCCCCCTCCCTGTTTAATTTTTTTCCCTAGGTTCCTAATAGATTGTAGATCGGCTGATTTTTAATTTTGTTTGTGAGTTGATGCTTTATGTGTAACATTTTTTTAGTCTTTCATCATATTTTAGTTGAATGTCTGCTTTTAAATCAACATCGTTGTCACTGCTTTATCCTCTTTTTAAATTTAACATTCCTTTTCATATTTCCTTGCATTTAAATGAAAATGATCTTTTACCAATTTCATTGGTTTTAAGATTCTTTCATCTATGTTGTCCTAGCACGTTTTTGTAATTGTAAGATTTTTTACTAGTGATCTTTATGTTCTGTAATTTCTTGATTTAATAATGTTTTGTAAGTACAGGAGACTAATTTTTTTTTTTTTAAATGTAAAAAATAGCTAAAAATAATAAAAAAAACCCACTTGTTTGGCATTATTTGGTATCAATATTGCTCATATTTCAGATACAAGCCGTGCAGGCATGGCCGTGTGGTCTAGACGGCGGTCTACCATTGCAGCCAGTGTGCATGTAACCGGGTTCGAATCCTGGTCGTGGCATGGATGTTTCTTTCTTCTGTTTCTCCTTCTATTCGTTCCTGCGGGTATCACTTGGTGCTGCCTCCCTTGGCGTACCCTGGGCAACAATTCGTCGGCTAAAGGCATCATATCTCGCCCCTAGATGTGGCTTAAAGAAAGCTGATCAAGCTACAAGCCTGGGCATTTGTAAAAAAAAAAATATATTTCAGATACAATTTCAGATAATGTATCCAATACAGTTGCAAGGGGTGGAAAGAAAGGTGATTTTGGATGAGGTTACTTATTTTTTCAATGGTATGTATCTTATAATACGTTAATACATCGAATAAAATAACACAATATTTTAATTGTGTATTTATTTATAAGACAAATACATTCGAACTTTAATTTATTTCACTTCCGGTTTAACCAGATTTTCTCTTAACCGACTTGCCCTCGGTCCCATTTAAGCCGGTTAAGAGTGATTCTACTGTATGTTGTTCTGTAGAAAGATAGATTATATATACATCTAAACATTATTGAAATTTATATATAATTTTTATTTATTAATATTTTTTTGTTATAGTCTTAACCTTTCTTAGCCTAAGATACTTTTGTACCATTAAAATCAAACAACCAATTTGTGATACTTGAAATTTATTTTATTGGATGAATATTGAAAGAGCTTTTAGTTTTGTCCTCTTTAAAAAAAATAATAAAAGATAACAATTTTCACTGATTTGTCATTACCTTATCCAACCATCAATCTGTAACAGCAAAAAACAAAAAACAAAACAAGAAACACTTATTTTTATTATATTTTTTTTAAACTACAACTTAAAATATTAAATATGAGAATAAAACTTTTCAGGAAATGCTCCTTTTTTTTTTTTTTTTTTTTGAAAGAAAACAATAGGAATTTAAAATACAATGAGACGTGACAAAATTTGATTCAATAGATCTGCCATTAATGCATTACACTTAATT
>JAFIDM010083611.1:25308-37075 GCA_023159025.1 Thereuonema tuberculata | reverse complement strand
AGAAAGAATCGGAGAACGCTCTTCAACATCCACACCTGCTTTGTAATGACTAACACAAAATGGACGACATGAGAGATCTCGGCAATTACAAGATCTATACGACTGATATTGCTGTATTACCGAATACCGCTTTTGCTAACTCGTTTTCTCGTGAACAAGTGCCGCTTCGCTTTCGTTTCTCGGCAAAAGATGGCGCTGTTAATCAGTTGTTCTATAATTTTGTGTTCAGTGAGCGACGACCAACATTTGTACATTAAGAGCATTTAAAGATTATAGATTATTTATGCAAAGTATTGAGCTTAATTTTAACAACGTATTCTTCTTTTTGATTCATTTGCATCCTATGGTCAATTATTATTTCTTTTATTTAGATATCAGCAGAGCCTTAACGAATCAAATGGCTGCTTGGTTTAGTAAATTCGAGAGACTCTACGTCATCATGGGACCTGTATTTGATTCCAAGTAAGTGTCTGCTGTTAAACATTTGAAAATGTTAAAATAGAGACATAAACTTTTCCAGTTGTTAACACTTGCTGTTATTCAATTCCAGACACAAGAACAGTTCTACTTCCGTACCAATTCCGTCTCATTTCTTTATCATTGTAACCAACTGTGAGGGCTCTTCGCCCACAGAGTGTGAACCTGATACCATAGCGTTTCTCCTTCCTCATCGAAAGGAAAGAAGTTCCTGCCAGGTAGAGAGAAATAAAGGACATTTATTAAACGGGAAATTACAAAGAAAGGATTTCGAAATTAAATACTAGATTTTTTTTAGATAATTTCTGTCTTTGAAAAACGGAAAAAATATAGATATAGAAATGCACAAATTCGTTTGCTTTTACGCCTTTGAGGCATCATCGACGGCAAACTCGGACAGCTGTTTCGTCCTTATTAGGACTCATCAGCTAGATTTAGCCTCGATGATCAAGCTCAGAACGCGTGAAAGCCTATGAATCGTTCTCTCGCAAAGGCTTTCACGCGTTCTGAGCTTGATCATCGAGGCTAAATCTGGCTGATGAGTCCTAATCAGAACGAAACAGCTGTCCCAGATTGCCGTCGAGGATGGCTTGAAAGCAAACGAATTTGTGCATTTCTACATATGTTTTCCGTGTTTCATGTTACACTTGATGCACGTTAAACCTTTCTTAAACTTCTGTCTTTCTAATGGAGTATTAATATTACATAGATAGAATGATAATTGAATATAATAACTTATTAAAAGTTCACATTTATAGGATTTGGGGATTTTACCCTTACTTTAAAAAATTTTTTGAGTTTTATTTATTAATTTATTATTTAGTAAGGTTATTCTGAACGAAAGTTTTGATTACATTTATAACAATTTTGAAATAATATAAATTAAAGGCACAATACAAAACGATCTTCATTACTAAAAACGTCCTAACAGAGTAACTATTAAGTACTTGTTTCTTTGAGTAGCGATATCGTAAATATAGATATACTTCGAATAGAAACTGATTTATTAATTTTCGTGATCATTCGAGAACAGTTCCTACAAATATACTTGAGCAGATGCCAATAATCAACAGCACAGTTTAAAAACGTTCGGCCATTTTTGGTGTTCTAACAATAAGTACAAATTTAAGCTAAAATAGCTTTATGAGTGAAAATTATGAGGTCTATAGTATTTTGCAAAAAAAGAAGGGTTTGCCAGATATAGTCATTGCGTAGCGATCGATTTTGTCTGGAACAAACGTCACCAGTCATGACGTCATCAACAGCGGTCTCGCCGCAGGGCTACCGTGCGGTCGATCTGTCGGAACAATCAAGTAGCTGCAAGGCGAACCTCGCAACTGAAGAGAACAAGCGATAATTAGCATTAAATAGAGCTTCTTTTATGAAGACAACTGTAGGCGTCTCATAACATATAGTGAAACATTTCCTTTAAAAACTAATTAACCCTAATTTAAAGTAAGATTTTAATTCGACATGCATGTATCCACTTCTTTTCAAACATTCGTACTGTTATTTATCTACAAGAAACTGCTCTCCCAGTACTGTCTTAACTGGTCCATACATTACCAATAATCTTGACCCAACTTAATAGAAAGGTGTACAAAATTTTGCGTCTCCAGCTCGTACCGTTTGGGAGACTTCCGGATAAACAATCACAAAAGATAATATCTAAAAGACTAAGCAGATAATTTTTTTCCTGATGTAACTAATTTTTGTTTTACATAATAATACAATTTTTAATTTTCAAGTGTTTTATTTAGTCATTATACAGAAGCAAATTCTTAATTTTTTTGAAAACTTTTTTTGAATCCTGCATTGACTATTCGTATGTAGACGACTGTTGTTTTGTTTTTACAGAGTTCCAAGGAGTTCCTCCAGTTACACATTGCAAGAATACGAGACATTGAACTTAAAACTGGCCTTTCTTTCTTCTTTAAAAACCAAACAGTAAGTCTACAGCAGAGGACGAAACTTGAAGTAGACTTGTGGGGAGGCCTCTGAGCGCCACGCAACGTCTTAAGAGAAATGAGGACTTAATATGCAATCGTAGTGTCCGTCTGTTCGTTCGTCGTGCAATACAGTAAAAAAAAAGACTGACAACTAACTGGATCCAGTCGAATTTGTGATTCACTTGTGATTTGTCCTATTAGAAATTCCTTGCCGTGCTTTTAATTGATATTATCTTTTAAAAAGAAATCTGTGTGTTTCGCTTGTTATTTAAATTCTGTCCAGTTATTCATTAAACCAAAGAAATAAAAATGATGAAAGATACTGTAAGTTTGTCGTTATTTACACCAAATATTCTTTCCAGATTAAATCAAATTAAGTTTATTTCATAGTTCCTTGCTGACATTCTTAACTGCTGTTAATTTTATTGAAAAAATATGAATTGTTAAAAACGTCAGCTAACTATTTTGATAAATAAACATAGCACAGAAGAGTTATTGGAGTGTTAATTCGAGCCTTTCGAGAATTGAAGCTGTTTTGTTGCTGCATCCAATCAGGAACTGAAGCCCTGTCTTCAATTCAATATCAAGTATTCTGACCACATGCGAATAAACAAAGTCTTCTATATCCTATAAAAAAAAAAATCGGATTTAAAACATTATTTTTCAACATACTTTCGATTTGAGGAGAATTACTATTCTACTTTTCTTTTTATTTACTGTAAAATACCAAATTCCTCGAAAATAAAACAATTACAATTCGCTCATTTGCTACAAGAACGACGTAACTCAAAAATAATCAGACTGCGACTTTGGAGTTCTTTTTATTGATAGAACGCCGTAACGGAGCTTCTAAAACTCGCCACGAGAGAGCGGTTTTGTCAATATTGCGTCATCACATTTCATCAACTTTGAGTTGAGTTTTCAGAACATGGGAGGGGTGATAGTAGGAGGAAGAAGAATAAAGTGCATAAGATTTGCTGATGATATGGCATTGTTAGCAGAAGAGGAGATGATACTAAGGGATATGCTACTGCAGCTGAATGACAGCTGTGAACAATATGGAATGAAGATAAATGTAAACAAGACAAAGACTATGGTTATCGGAAGAAAGACAAAGAAGATAGACATAAGTATTCGGAATGAGACATTGGAACAAGTGAACAACTTTAAATACTTAGGATGTACTATAAGTAGTGATATGAACTGCTGCCAAGAAGTCAAGAGGAGGATAGCAATAGCAAAAGAGGCTTTTAATAGGAAAAGGAGCATCTTCTGCGGACCTCTGGAAAAAGAACTAAGGAAGAGACTAGTGAAGTGCTTTGTGTGGAGTGTGGCATTGTATGGGGCAGAAACATGGACATTACGACGCAGTGAAGAGAAACGACTAGAAGCATTTGAAATGTGGATATGGAGAAGAATGGAGCATGTGAAATGGACAGACAAAATAAGAAATGAAGCTGTGCTAGAAAGAGTGGGTGAAGAAAGAATAATGCTGAAACTGATCAGGAAGAGAAAAAGAAACTGGTTGGGTCACTGGCTGAGAAGAAACTCCCTAATGAAGGATGCACTGGAAGGAATGGTGAACGGTAAAAAAGTTCGAGGCAGAAGAAGATTTAAGATGATCGACAACATTATGGTAAATGGATCTTATGTGGAGACCAAGAGGAAGGCAGAAAATAGGAAAGATTGGAGAATGCTGGGTTTGCAGTGAAGGACCTGCCCTTGGCAGAGAACTATGTATATATCTCCTTAGCCATTCCTATTATCCTTTCATTCACTTGAATCCCATCATTTCTATTTAAATTATTACTTTTTGTGTTTCTAATATACATGACTTGTACTACTCTCAAATTATTATTATAATTGTTATAATAGCAATTGTTTTTAACAATCAATGTAATATTGTATTCACGTAGTCTTCCTTAATTGTTATTTAAATTCTTTTTTATTTCGTTACAATTTCATTTTAAGCTGAAGAAGAAGAGACGTTTTATCTCTTTGAAAATTTCTTTTAATAAATGTATGTTTTATTGCATTTATTTATGTGAGTATGTTGTGGCTTTATAATAATAATTCCAGAAGAGAAGAAATTAGGAAGAAATATGGAATAAGTACTTATATGTTGTAAAAAGTTGCTTAACATTTGGTTATGATTTCTTCGGGGAGGTCCCGTTCTCGGGAGCGAGACCCGGGATACTAACCTCTCACACTTTCTGAGTCTGTCATCGGTGGACTTGGCTGGCTGATGAGTCCTAAAAAGGACGAAACGGTCCGTCCCAGTCTCTTCCCGGTGACAGCTCAGGGTGCGAATTCCTTTCTTTAACTTTGTGTCGTCGTTTTTTTACCTATTTCTTGATCTAATCCGGCACGTTAAATTTCTCTTCATTTTAATTTAAATAATTGGAATATATTTCGTACATAACAGTCGCAGAAGGTATGTATTAGAAAGTAAATACAGATATAATGTCAGACAGTCCCCACCACCTCCCACGCCTGATCACTCCAATGCAACGTCTACCCCCTTCCACTTCAAACGTACGACCACAGTCATCACTCACCCGATTTCCCGGGATATACACTCAAAGCCAAAAATACGCTGTGTTCGTATATACTGTACAGACACATCAAAAAGCCAGGAAATGTCTGTTTCTTTTTATGTTTCCCTTATTTTCTGCTTGTAATATGACACTTAATATTTTTGAATATCAATATTATTGAATGCTACAGGATTTTTGTTTTTTTTTTCTATTTTTTTGCCACTCTCTAAAGTTTCCGCCCTGGGCTATTGCCCTTTTAGCCCTCGTGTAAATACGCTTTTGTGTGAACCGTGCATGAATATCATAATAATAAGTCAAGAATATGAATCAAAAGTCGATTCATTTCAAAGTAATAAAGTGTAAAAGACAATTTCATTCGTAAAACATTAATAAAAAAAAACTTTATTGAAGATGGCAGCTGTCGGCGCCCTAAAGCTGCAGCCCCATATTCCCAATGGTTAAGATAGTGTTAAGAACCAGTCTTGACTAATTATTATATAAAAGATAATGTTTATTATCTTGACATTAATGACATGAAGTCTGACTTACATAAGACAAAGACAAAAGTTCGCGCATCTCACGACGCAGGTCACATGATTAATAAATGAGCATTCATACATACTTGATATTCCCTTTTTTTTTCTTTTTATTTTTTAAATTAAAAACAAAAAAACAAGAACAAATCCAGCTATTTACAAGACATATTAACATTAATTACAAATCCAGACGATTAGGTTTTTTTATAACTCTACCATATCTGGAACTTCTAATAGGAGTTTCGGAACCTTTAGTAGCTGTAGGAGCAATTGGGGTGACCTACATTCAAAGGTTCAGTTAACAGTTTCAGCTGATTTTGATATAAGATGTTGACAGTTTCTTCAATAACTAGTACAGAGTTAGAAACTACTACAACATAAGATTGAGGCTCAGGGCCTATCTGTGACACAATTCCTGGAGAGCAAGTTTTACTATCAGGACTCTTTTTAAACAGAATTTGTTTACCGACTGCAACTGGTTCTAAATTTCTGACATTTCTATCATAGTAAAACCTCTGCTTATTCCTTTGTTAAAGTATTAACAATTTTGGAACAACACATTTTAGCAAAATGATTAAGACGATTGCATTTTGTACACTTCACTCCTTTCGCAGGACACTTAAAACGATGTACTTCACCACAGCGTGAACATTTTTTTGACTGTTGACCCATCGACGATTCTTTAACTGGTGGCTTCATTGGCTGACGTAATACTGGGTGATGTCGAGGCTATTTCTCGTCGGCCTTGGGACGATGTTGACGATCACTAATAGAGAGTTTTCCTATTTGATTTTCAATCAAATCATCAGGTTGACAAAGTTGTCTCGCTTGAACTTTCGACAACTCCAGTGACTTGGTCAATAAGACTGCTTTATCCAAAGTATCTGGATTTTCTGTCAAAATTTTCTCTTGTATGAAGCAATTGGACTGGTTCATATTCCAACAGAATATATCTTTCAGAAGACTGTCTCTTAGACTTCCAAAGTCACACGTTTGACATATTTTTCAAGTCAGTCACATATGTATCAATGTCTTCATCTGGAAATTGATGGCGGTTGAATAAACGACGTCTTTCCATCATTGTGTTGACCCGGGGCGAAAAATAATTCACGAAGGCTACGACTAACGTCTCAAACTGAACTACATCAATGTTGAGATCAAAAGAATGGAAAATATTAATGGCTTCCTCACCAATATTATGAAGTAAAATTGCAACTTTTCCTTGATCACTCTCTTTTTCCAGATTAAAAGCACGTAAACAAATCTTAAATTGCATTATCCAAGTTTTCCATATCTCAGGCATATTGTTGGACTTACAATTCAATTGAGTTATTGTTCTTGTAGAATTCAATATGGTGTCTGGTCGTGTTCCTTCGTCTTCTTTGAACTTTTTTCTTTTATTTTAAAACATGACGAAAATCTTCAATGAACGACTTAGGAATGTGGAATCGGTACCAACACATCTTTATCCGGCTTCTGACACCATGTTAAGAACCAGTCTTGACTAATTGTTATATAAAAGATAATGTTTATTATCTTGACATAAATGACATGAGGTCTGACTTACATAAGACAAAGACACAAGTTCGCACATTTCACGACAAAGGTCACATGATTAATAAATGAGCATTCACACATACTTGACAGATGGCTCAAGTCTGATAGAAGAAAACCACTATATCTTGCGCATACCGAAAGCCCAAATGACCCTGCGAGTATCCTTTCTCCATCAGGTTTTAGAGCACATTTGTTCAGCGTAACCAAACGACTTTGTTTCAATAAAAACACTTAGCAAATGCCTTTTTCTGTTAGTCTAAATAATAGTTTAAAGTTTAAGCTAATATTCTTCGTACGAATTTCACTTATTGTATAAGCAAATAAATATTTTGAAGGAGTTTTTGCTATGATTGCAAATTACAGCAACTTCTGATTTTTAAAAAAAATAAACTGGAAGGTATACGAAGAATAATGAAAAGATAATTCACAGAAAATTCGTATTTCATTTTTAAAACGAACGCAATGTCCAAATCTGCTCATTTAAAGAGATTAATCAGAATTCTCCGTACATTTAGGACACTCGAATGTGACGCCATCTATTGACAAATTATGACTCTACAACAACTGTTTCGTTTTCTCTTAATCGTCGAGTAAGAAGCAACTCTGTAATGTAAAATGCATCGTCTGCAACGAATAGATTAATCCACCTCTGAGCCTGATTACAAGCACGACAAACTACTGTTATTTAGACGGTTGTATTACAATTCAAGTAACCATGGTCACTACAATCACGCGTCTGGTTAGAGTTTCTAGACGCGGTTGCTGGTTGGCTGAAGTGACTGATTGACTTTGTAGACGTCATGATAGCAAGGGGAGGTAGTAACCACAACCAAGGTTATCAATTATACACGCACCCATTGACAGCAACATTATTATAGTGTTGTAAAACCGAATACCCCTTAACAATAATCATTTAACTCGACTTCCACTTTGCACTGTGGAATGGACGTGGTTTTTAGTAATTATATCGCTTTGCCCTTTGCGTTAATCCAAACAGTTCCTTCCCTTTCACGCCCGATTGTCCCATGACTTGGGGTGCGTCTATAAAATGGTATCACGGTTGTGGTTACAGCCACTCTGGTTAAGGTTGTCACGTGACTGTTTGCTCTGACGTAGAAGCCTGGTTATTGGAGTGTAATTTGATCAACAGTGAGTAATTGGTAATTCCTCACCGCAGCCAGTGGGGCGAGGTTAATTGGAGTTGCTTCTGATATGGTCGGGTAGAGAGGATTTAGTAATTTAGTCTCTTGTAGCGTTTTTATCTCTTTGATTTGAGAGATAAAAAAACCCAAAGCTGAAAATTCCAATGGCTCTCTCAAACCCCCTTTGTACCGTTTTTTTTTGGACTTTTACGACATAATTTCTTTTTGCTATTACAAACAACATAAACAAGAAAAATTAAAACGAACAAGACTAAGAGTTCACCGATTTGTTTTTTGAAATTGCGACACAGGGAATCCAAGATGGACCATTTCTGGTTTCCTGACAATCAGATCAGTGAACCCTTAAGGCTTGGGCACACAGAAAGCGGTCTGTCGCAGCAGGCAGCCATCTCCGACCAAGGCGATCTAGTTGTACAGTAGACACTTGCTAATCCGGCACGTTCGGGACTTCGGCAGTGCCGGATTACCGAAAATGCCGGATTACTGAGCACCGTCTAAAAATAGCCGTTATTGCAAGTATAGCAGAAATACCGCTAAAATAGAGAGTCAAAAGGGCTATTAATAGGTATCAGGCCATTTTTCCGTGTTCTATTGGGATTTCTTCCACTAAAGATTCTTCTTTGTCAATGTTTATCCATTCGCAAACTTCATCTCTCGGCAAATTACGTACAATTACATTTTCTGCATTATCCAACAGGTTCAATATGGCATTATTTTCGATTGGAACTGGTGAGTCTGTTTCGTCGGGAAGGCTTATTCAGTGTAAAAAAAACCCTTAGACCGTTGCCGGATTATTGAATGTGCCGGATTATCGGATGCCGGATTAGCGGGGTTTTACTGTATTTCACAGTGTTGAACATCTCTGTCACACAGAACGCTGTCTACCACCGCCCACTAGTCTTTGTCTGGTAGTACAAAATTACAGGTTTTAGCGTGACCACCTTCGAATAATGAGTGAACAAATAGAAATTTTTATAGAAAATGTGGGTAAATACAGGTATTTGTTCAATAGTTCACACGAATATTATAAAAATGTTTTAAAAAAGGCTGAAGCAATTAATTATGTAATTAATTTAATTATAAACAAGAAATTAAAATTATAGTTATGTTTTTGTACATAAACATTACATTTATGTGTTGTATTATGTTGCGTTGTTTATTCTGTGAAAGTAATTAGTAAAACGTTCGCGAATTTAGTTGCAACATTGGGCGACCTTCGATTTGTTAAGTCGTATCCACAAATGCACTCTTCTTCAGTTTCTGCGGCTGTCCACTCTCTGGTATTCTTCGATATAACATAATTGTGCAAACAGCAAGCTGCTTTTAAAATTTAATCCACAGTTTCAACATCAGCCTCTAATCTCATAAAAATTCCCGCCATTTCATTGCCAATATACCAATTACCAGACTGGATCACGCACACAAGATATCGCGTCCTATGTGCCGTCCCAATATCGCAGAACGCCAGGGCGATCGCTAGATCGCTGCCCGCCACGACAGACTGCTTTCTGTGTGCCCAAGCCTTTAGTTTTGTACGTTTTAATTTTTCTTTCTTATGATGTTGTACACACGTTAATTTTATGTCTTATAAACAACAACAACAAAATTATCAACAATTATCTTTTTGTAGTCCTAATGTGATTATGGGCGAAGTTACTGTATATGAGACACAGTGGGTATTTCCCATATTGTTGAAAGGAAGCTAGACTAGGCTATTCAAAGAGAAAGAATGTTTGAGAAGGTTTAGAAGGAATGAGATCGAAATCATTTTTTCCATCTTTCTTTTATATTGCTGCTATGTTTTAAAATGAAAGTCTCTTTTTACAATGGAATGAGAGTGTCTAAAAAAAAAAATCAAATTAAATCCTGTATTTTACAGATTTTTCATTATCACTCTGTCAATTAGAAATAAATGTTCTACAAATTTCGTTGTAAACTTTTGTGTGTCTAACCTACTTTACCAACGTTATTGTACGTCAAACGGAAAAACGGTTGTTTCGCGATCCTCTTTTGTAGGTTCCATTTAGGTTACGCTTACAAACACAGGGAGATGCAGTTCTGCGACAGGGAGATACAGTTCATTCGATTATTCAGATCAAGCAAGTCTTCATTTCACCCAGGGTACTAAATTAAGGACGAAATCTTTCGCTAGCTGTAACTCGCTACCGAAGCATTTCCAGACCACAACTTTTTTTCTTTACTTTTACATGTAGAATGAGCTCCCAAAGTTTCTGCATATCTTCGTGAATCACCCTGTATATATATATATATATATATATACATACACACACATATTGCTGGACAATTGCTAAGGACCGATCACAAATTGCATAACAATTTGCTAAGGACCGATCATAACATTAGCAGGGGTAGAGGCCCCGCAGGATATAATATTGTTGCCACACTGTTCGGGTTTTAGAATAACGATCATTTGTAGAGGCCCCGCAGGATATAATATTGTTGCCACACTGTTCGGGTTTTAGAATAACGATCATTTGTAGAGGCCCCGCAGGATATAATATTGTTGCCACACTGTTCGGGTTTTAGAATAACGATCATTTATTGTTCTGGAAAATATAAAGGTTGAGAACAGCTGAAAGGACAAGTGTTCGTTTGATGCTGTTACCGGAGAAATGGAAAAATGCATCTGTACGACAGCAGGCATCTTTGAGAACAGTATCAGTACGGGATATGTCCACCATGGAGGGCAATGCAAAATTCCACATGACGTGTCATGCTTTGCACAACATTATTCAGCAACTGTTGAGGCTTATCCCACTCCTGTACGGATGAGGGTGGTTTTGTTTGTTGGAGGACATTGTTGAAGGCACCTTCCCAAAGCATCTCAAACATTTTCAAAGGGGTTTAGATCTGTAGAACGTGCTGGCCATACAAGGCGTTGAATACCCTCGCTGTCTAGAGTCTAGACAATCGTGACCAGCGAGTGTTCGATGACATAGTGAGTTGTTGTCCATGAACATAAATTTATCACCGACAGCAGCCCGGAAAAGGCGAACATGAGGCAGTAGAACTTCATCAATGTATCATTGGCCGGTCATAGTCCCAGTTGCAACCACATGCAGGAGCGTGTGGCCATTCATCATGATGCCAGCCCATACCATGATACCGCAAGTATCGATAGGGTGCCTTTCCTAGATATTTTCTGGACGATAATCAGTATCACTCTCATGCCAGACCAGTTGGCATCTACAATCCGATGACAGACTGAACCTACTCTTATCTGAGAATACTACAAAAGCCCATTCCTCTTCAGTCCAATTGCGATGCTCACGACACCATTGCAAACGGGCGGTACGGTGCAGTCTGGATAATGAGACACACGGACATATAGTCCTCCTTGTCCCAAACGCCTGACTAAGTTTTTTGGAAGATCCGCTTTCCTCTTCACAATTATCCAGCAGTATATATCGAGGGTCTCAAGCCAAAAGGTTCTATGTGCGCTTCGCCTAATTTTGCAGGAAAGCATTTTGAATTTTTTGATTGAAATAATGCTGCAATACCAGAAAATGAGATTTAGTATTGAAATC
>JAFIDM010083611.1:0-15308 GCA_023159025.1 Thereuonema tuberculata | reverse complement strand
AGGTGAGAAGCCATATCAATGTGAAACTTGTGGAAAATGCTTTTCACTGTTACATCATTTGCACGGTCATATTAGAACACATACAGGTGAGAAGCCATATAAATGCGAGTTTTGTGATAAAAGTTTTTCAGAAAGTGGATCCTTAACTAAACATTTAAGAACACACAGTGATGTAAAGCCTCATCAATGTGAAACTTGTGGAAAATGCTTTTTACAGTCACAAAGTATGCATCGTCACATTAGATCACATACAGGTGAGAAGCCATATAAAAGTGAGTTTTGTGATAAAAGGTTTTCAGAAAGTGTAATGCTTAACTAAGCACTTAAGATCACACACTGGAGAAAAGCCTTACAATTGTGAAATTTGTGGAAAAAGCTTTTCAGTCGTGTCAAGTTTACACTGTCACATGAAAGTACATACAGGTGTAAAGCCACTTAAATGTGAGTTTTGCGAAAAAAGCTTTGCTAGGTCACAGGAATTAACTACTCACATTAGTTAACACATACAGGAGAAAAAACCCATACAACTGTGAAATTAGTGGAAAATTTTATTCCCAATCAAGTCATATATGTATCCACAAAAGAACAGATAAAGGAGAAAAACCATTTAAATGTGACATTTGAGAAGAAAAACTTTATATAATTGATGAATTTAAAAATTCATGCAAGTTTTGTGGAAAAAGCTTTAAATATCCCAGTAATTTAACTGTTCACATTAGGTCACACACAGGTGAGAAGCCATATAAATGTATAGTTTGTGAGAAATGCTTTTCTTATTCAAACAGTTTAGCTATTCATAAGAGAACACATACAGGTGAAAAGGTATGAATGTAAAAAGATGAATGAAATATTACATTTTTATGAAAAACCATACAAAGATATTTTTACAAAAACACACCATTTAGTTTCTCACCTTTTATCACATACTGTTGTAAAAACACACGAGTGTAATAAGTGGAAAAAATACATTTTCTCATTTACAAAGTTTAAATATCCAACTTTACATCCCATACAGATGAAAAGTTGTATAAATGGGAAAACTTTTAAGTTACTTTATTTAAATATATCAGAACAGACACATCTGATATATTTCCAATTGTAAATTTTTATTGTGAGAATAGTTTTTTACATCAAATGGAATAACAATTAAAATTTCCTTCACAGATGGAGCTTTTGGATCGATAATAAATGAAAAAACTGCAAAATATAACTGAAAGCATTTTTCATTGACTAAAATTCAGATAAAAGATTATATAAAATCAAAGAAACAAAATTAAATGTTTAAGTTTTCCTTTTTTTCTTATGTAATTGAGTTGCATATTTTTTTTCTGTGCATTTCTAACAGATATAGTTCTTATTTTTGATTAAAAAAATGTAAATCAGAAACTGAATGGAATATAGTCTACCATAGAAGAATGGCAAGTTTTATAGTTTTGAAACTTTTATTATATTTCTCCATGTTTTAGTTGTTAATAAAGGAATTACTGAAATTCTTATTACTTTTTTATTAAGTTCTGGCATCTATCTCGTATGGAAAAGATGAGTTTTGGCTTTTACACAATGGGTAAGTTAAAAAAAAACGAAATACTTTTTTAAAATTTTGAATTTTTGTACTAAACGAAGGAAACTATGTAATACATTTTCTATGATGTATTTTGCACAAAATAGCTATATTTGACCAATTAGTATGTGGGTTGGTTTGTTTGTATTTAATGAAATACCTGTGTTTTGCCCATATTTTTTTGTTTTATATGAAATAGTTACATTTTACTGAATTGCTACAAAAATACTCATCCAAGAATAAGTTCACTTTGTTTAGTGTATAGGTAATTCAAAAGGCTTTTAAGTTTTCTGGTGTCTTCATTGTAGTATATTGCTTTCTTGACTGCTGACAGTTTGAGATGTATTTGTTAAGATTTTATTTACTACCTACCAGTGGCATACTGTGAATGGTCTAGTAGGAATCGGCTAGTCCCCTAAGTGTTCCCTCAGCACCTGTAGAGTTGGATTCAGCCAGCTGGCATTCTATCCCTCCTCCCCTCAGCTGCATTCGACTGCCCAACAGGAGTAGTTCAGAGACTCCTGTTTCTCTCGCCACTTTAACATTTTCACACATTCGGCGTTCTTTGGTAAAACATTTCCATATCTCCATTGTTGTTAGAAAGAATACATTAGTCTTCAGCATTTTTATAATTGAGCCGTTGATTTTGAATGTGGGGCAATTGCATTTTTTTAAAAAAAGAGTTACAGCTAATTTTCATTAAAAATTAATTTAAAATTTCTGTTTTTAATCAATTCGCAATCATATCTACCAATAACAGTGTAAATTTTTTACTATTAATTTATTTTGGCAATGATATTAATTGTGTATTCAAACCCTAACCATTAATTATCCAACAATAAATTAATACGGACTTTGATTTCAAAATCAATGGCTCAGTTTGTTTTCTGTGTAGGTATGTTAAATAGTAGATGACAGTCCCCTTACAGTCCCCTCTGAAAATTGTCATTGCATGTCATTGCTATCTACTTATTGCTATAATTCTAACAGGTATTTTTTCAACTATTTGCCATCTATGTAGTCCTTAGCTTTAGCCATTCCATTCCGTTTTGAATCATTAAAACCCTATTTTATATAAAATATCAGGTGTCCAAAAAATAGTTGATAAATAGTAGGTGCATCAATCTCAAACTTTGGATTGTAATGTTTTGGGTCATGGGGAGTGCAATCATGTGAAAAAAGTTTCTAGTTCACATAGTCACCACCAGGGGTGCATGTGGTGCTGCTGTCTTGTATGCAGTATTTTCTGGTTTTCATTGCTCTTTCAAATTTGGAATTGTGGAACAGAACGGTTCGTCACAGAATATGTTTCTGTCCTACATCTTCAAAGACCATTTGCATTTAATGCATGCTCTACAAGATATCAGAGCAATTCATTAGACGCCCACATTCATGTCTTTTCAAGCGTGTCCACCCTACCTGGGAAGACCCTATCCTGTGTTAACCTCAGAACCAAAAGTTACTAAGATTGATGTCGGGGGATTGTGCAGGCCATGCATAAGGATAATGCTTGCTTATTACACGATCATTAGGGATGTACTCTGCAATCATATTGATTGCAACAATCGTATTGCTTTCTGCTGTGATGCTCCATCTTGTATGACTTAATACTGAGTATGGGCCACCAAGCTGCTGCAGGAACACTTGGTTTCGCAATTAAGATTTGAGTTGTCACAAATATGCAAACCATACATTGTAAATTTGTTATCGATGGTGGTCCTCAGCCTCTTTTATTGCTTCTTAATATGCCTGTATTCATGTAATGCCCTAGTGGCATTCGAATGCAACTGATAATAAAGCTTCTCGTTTAAAGCGTGGTCAACAAGTGTTAATAGCATTGCTGTGCTCTTGTTGAAGACTATTGCAAGAGTCATCGTATCCTAGCCTTTCAAGGATTGCTCTATTTGTATAGCTGATAGCAGTGCCACACGTCCTCTAGTGGTGACTATGTGAACTAGAAACCTTTTCAGGTAATTGCACATCCCATGACTCATAAGCCTATAATCTAGAGTTCGAGATCGATGTGCCTAATATTTATCAAATTATGGTGCTTCAAACACCTCACAATATTTCATAGACACCTGATATTTAAACCATTTTTTATATTTTATCTGCCATTTAACTTATACATAAATAACAATATCTCCATGAAGTTGCATAAAGATGTGTCATTCAAGAGTTTTTAGGGTTTGCTTAAAATCTCTTTGTGGACTTTCAGGGAGCTCAAACACCACAAAATGGCTGGAAAGTGAAATCTACAATGCCTGACAAAAAAAGTGATGACCCAGAAGGAGTGGTTGGAAGTGAATGAAACTACATATGCTGAAAGATCATGTGACTTTATTGAACTGATTACAATATGGAATGAAAGAGACAAGGCCGTTGGCAGTCACAGGTGGAAAGTTGGTGCCAGGTCAGTAGGGTGTCGTACCTCCTCTGGCCACAATATATGACCTTATGTGGTTCGGAATGGTGTCAAACAGATCCTCTCTTGAGGCAAATTCGTCCAAAGTTGTTGCAGATGTTCCTCCAGATCCTACAGGTTGCTGCTGCGACGGAGTCCCCTTCCAATATCATCCCACACGTGTTCAATGATGGAGAGGTCAAGGGATCTTGCTGGCCACGGGAGGACCTCAACATGCTATAGGCAGTCCATAGACACATGTGCTGTGTGTGGGCGTGCATTATCATGTTGGAACACTGTCCCAAGGTGCTGTGCCAGAAGGAGTAGGACGTGCGGACGCAGAATGTCTGTGACGTATTGCTGTGCCGTCAAAGTCTGCTGAAGCACTATTAGAGGTGATTTGAACGCATATCCGATGGTCCCCCACACCATGATGCCCGGAATTATGCCTGTGTGTTTCTCCACAGTATGGGCAGGATGTTCGTTCTGCCCTTGACGCTGCCACACTCGAACACGATGGTTATCAGAGATTATGGCGAAGCTGGACTCATCACTGAACATGATGGATGCCATTCGTCCTCTGTCCATGCCTCCCGGGCACGGCACCAATCCAAACGCCAACGTCGGTGTTCTGGTGTCAATGGCAACCGACGCATGGGGCGGTGGGACCCCAATCCGGCGAATGCAACTCGTCAAGCCACTGTGCGGGAACTCACAGGATGCTGTAGAGTCGCCAGTACATGTTCACGGATGGCGGATGCCGACGTCATGGGATTCCACACTGTTTGGCACACCATAAGACGGTCCTTCCTCGTGGTGGTGTTTCTTGGTCGACCCGAACCTGCACAACGTGCATGGGTGCCCTCATATACCCATTGATTCCAACATCGATCCACTGTGACATCTGAATGGCCCACATGCCTGGCAATTGCACGATACGACCAACCAGCCTCATGGAGTCCTACAATGCGGCCTCTGTCAAATGCAGTCAATTGGTGGAAAGGCTGTCGAACGCATCTGTGCGGCATCGCGGGTGCTTCGTACTGTACCTCAACATCGTTCTTCACTGTCTGACTCACAGCAAAGTCAGACTGATAACAACTGCGGAACATCAGGGCGGTGTCATCACGAATGCACTCTGGTGGGCGTTCTACACATTACAGATACGTGTGGATCTAATCATTTACTCACACATCAATGGTATGCATATATATACCGAAATGGGATAATATTGGACCACTCCTTCTGGGTCATCACTTTTTTTGTCAGGCAGTTTATATATATTTCTGTTTCCACTGTATTGAATGTATTAGAATTAGGATAACTTATATCTGTAGAAACATTTCCTTTTAAGACCATTGAAAACCAATTCTTTGGTCTATTTGCTGTGGTATTTTAATTAGTATGCATTGGTGTTTATCATAAACAGTAGATTAGGTTTTGAAATGTTACTTAGGGATTATATTTAATAAATGATAACCAAGTGATAAGCAATGATTATATTTATAATAAGGAATATCTTCTCTTGTTGTAATTAACTGATATTTCAAGAATAGTAATATTGATCCACTGTTATTATTTTTATTAATAAAATTTAAGACTATCTTTCATAATTATTAAATTGTATGTTTGTAATTATAATGTTTTCCTCAATTAATTGCAATTATTGATTTCTTTTTTAACTTTTTACTTGAAAATGGCACAGAGTTCTTGCTACTGTGACTAAAAAATCAAGTGGTATATGATATAATTATTCAATAAACAATTTTGCTGTTGGCAGTGTGTTATAGAAAGGTTTTTAGTGTTATTCTTGAACTTTACATTTGACTTATGACTTGAAAGTGCCTTGAACATCATTGTCAGAGCTAAAATCTGTAAATTTTCTCTGAGCATGATAGTAACTGAATGTAATGGGGTCTTCCATATAAGACTGGCTAATTTAAAATTTTTAAATGAATCACTCCATTATCTTAGTTGTTAGAAAATTAATTACTGAAATGTTTACTGCATTTTTATTAAGTTCTGGCATCTATATTGTGTGAAAAAGATGAATTTTGGCCTTTACACAAAGCATCTTAGATACATTTGAATAAAACACTAGGGTAGCATTTTTTATTTGTGTTCAAGGACGCTTAACTTGCATTTATTAAAATATAGAGAAATTGAAAATAAAACGCATGCACTTGTAAACAGAATAAAAAGGATCATATTCTCATAAATCTTCTTACCATATATAGAAAATAGACTCAATAAATCTAACAACTTCTTTTACTCCACATTCTATATTTCGTCCTTATGATAGGACTTCTTCAGGAATCTCAAATGATACAAAATATAAAAATAAAGATGAAAATAAGAAAGAGAAGACTTTCCTTTTCTTATTAAACATAAATATAACAACAAAGTAGATCGTAACAATTCTTATAACAACAACGTACATCGTAACAATTCTTTTCGATTTTTATATTTTATGTTTAATAAGAAGAGGAAAGTCTTCTCTTTCTAATTTTCATCTTTATTTTATATTTTGTTTCATTTGAGATTCCTGAAGAAGTCCTATCATAAGGACGAAATATAGAATGTCGATTGTGACTTCCATCATTTGTGCCGTCCCTGATGATGGAATACGCTCAGTATTCCGAAACTGTTGGTTAAGTACCATCTTTTTTATTCCTTATTATCCTGTTTACAAGTAAGTGCATTTTATTTTCAATTTCTCATTGTTATTTGTGTTGTAGAAAACTGAATAAAAATGTAGTTTCTCATGACCATGTTCAATTTTATGCTGTTTTTTAT
Organism: Thereuonema tuberculata; assembly: GCA_023159025.1. Taxonomy (NCBI): domain Eukaryota; kingdom Metazoa; phylum Arthropoda; class Chilopoda; order Scutigeromorpha; family Scutigeridae; genus Thereuonema; species Thereuonema tuberculata. Next base: position 8,547 of record JAFIDM010083611.1, on the reverse strand, counting down.
GGGTGGGCTAAAAAAACTAAATAATTTTTGAATTTTTGCAGTTTTGAACTAAAGGAAAGGGTAGCTACTTAAGAAGAAAAACCTTTTCCACTTTTATTAACTTTTTTTTTAATCCTTAAACTCTTATAATGAGTAGCATTTTCTTTTAATTACTATTAATAAATAAATAAATAAAAATAATACTACCCTTTCTCAACCTTAAATTACAAACAAAGGAGAAACTATGTAATACCTTTTTGTTGTGTTTTCCATGAAATCACTATATTTGACCATATCAAGATGTGGGTTTAAATAAATCATTACTTCTTCATTTTATTATATCAACATAGTATTATATTTCTTCTTCTTCTTTAATAAATTTAGCCTCTTGCGAATCTTTTTCAAGTTTGATTTTTTTTACAAATTCCTTATAACAACATTTAACATCTTCATGATGGAGACAGTGATGCCTCAATAACTAAAAGCAAGAAAATAAAAAACAAGGACAAAATATGGAATCCAAATCCTTCACTAGCACTCAGGCTACCACAAAAGGAACAATAAATAAATAAATACCAAACCCTGTGATGGGTAAAAGAAAAACAATTAATTGAAAAAGAATTGCACAGGCTGATTAGCTCTGGCTGAGGAGAGCCTAACATGCTTGAAACGACTGTCACAGCGTATCAACTCATCTCAAAAAGCATTCTTTTTCAATATATAACATGTTATGAAAAAAAAAACCCCCAATGATAACAACATTCATGAAATAACAATTATAACCTTTATAACTTATTTCAAAATCATACAAATAGAAAAATCATAATCAAAATTATTTCTGGATAATAAATTTTTAAAATTCTCCCACATTTTTCTTGTTTACAACATATAAATATTAAACACAAGTGAAAATTTCTAACAATCTTCCAAACCTTCTTTCCCCCAAGATATTGGCTTGAATGTTCATAGTACAAGCTTCCAAAGGCTTATTTATGAATAAAACTGTCCTCCAAAACGGAAATAACATTACCTGACTGTGATCACATTATATTGTAACCATTACACTGTGAATAATTAAATATTCTAGTGGATTTCAACATTTTACTAACACGCATGCTAGGATCATGTAGGCCAGCTACTGTCAATAGAGGCAGAGACCGACACATCAGAATAACGCATATTGAAGATCAGGTGCTGGATGAAGTTGCAGAAAATCCTGGAACGTCCACTAGAAAGTTTGCCAGAGAAGTTGGTATATCCAAGCAAAGTGTGCGCAGAATTCTTCAGGAATAGCTTCCCTACCTATATGAAGTACAGAGACTGAAAAATCTGTCACCCACCAATTACTCTCCATGTGTGCACTGTAGCACATGGTATCTGCAACACTGTATTCAATTTACTTTTGTACAGTCTGTGCCTTTCAACGAACGAGTCTTGCTTCCTGAAAGATGACATTATGAATTTTCATAACGTTCACCACTGGTCCTATGAAAACCCGCATGCTATCACATAGTCACGGCAACAACAAAGGTTTTCCGTAAAATATCTGGATTGGTATCATCCCTGACCATCTCGTCGAGGCCAGCTGACTAACAGGCGATGCTTACAGGGCTATCCTGGAAAATGAGTTGCCTACCTGCCTGGAGGTTATTCCTTTGCACACTCTTTGTCACATGTGGTTCACGCATGATGGTGCACCCCCTCATTTCAGCCATACAGCCAGACTACTGAACCAATGTTATCCTGACCGTTGTAATGGAGAAGGGGGACCAATGGCATCACCTGCTCGTTCCCCAGATTTAAATCCTCTGGACTTTTCCTTATGGGGTTATCTTAAAGCATTAGTGTTCACCACACCGATTCGTGATGCCCACGCACTGTAAGATCGCATAGTGGATGGATGCAACACAATTCGACGTGGACCTTGCTTCTTCGACGGTGTTCGGCAGACAATGGAAAAGCGTTGTGTTATGTGCATTGCGGCCAACATTTCGAGCATTTTTTGTGAAACTGAGCAACCGTAAGTCCAACACCTCTGCATTGTTGCATAGTTCACATCTTGGAAATAAAGCTTTTCCAGACCCATATTTATAGGACATTTATTCGTTGCTTTGCAAGATTGAGTTCAACCTTTAAGTTTGGCAGCATGTTTCAGGTACTCCCTGCATATACAAAACTATAATTATTATATAAATATTATTGATGGGAGGTTCTTGATATACATTGTATTGATATCCTTAAAAAAAAATCTTATAACAAATCAATATCTATGGGACGAGGATTTCCCATTGAACAAATATATTATGTGAGAGCCATTGACTAACAAAAAATTCCAATTTGTGAGGAAGTTGATAGATATATGAATAGCAAATCCTCTTAAAATTAACACGACCTGTAATTTGATTGCTCTGAATTGGATTCACACAACTTAAATACTATTGTTTATTATTATTATTTTTTTCTTTTTTGAGGAAAAAACAAGCCTCAATATATTCAGCAGATATAATTTGCAAAAACAGAAAAAGTGTTTGTCTTTTTATGACATTAAATAAAAAAATAAAAATGCAAGATTCAAAGGAAAGTGGATAGAAGTTTTTCTTCTTATTTATTAATTTATTTATGTTGATATTTCTTAGGATTGGATTAAACTAAGTTAATTTTTATCATGGGATTTTATATTTCATTATTTCAATACAGTTAATTACGGAATTCCAAAATAAGTTATTGCTGGCGCACGGGAATGGAGGAGGTGGAGAGGGGGAGGAGGAAGATTACTTCTTCAAAGGAGAGGCAGTTGGTAACTGCATAAGATAACAATCCAGAGAAATTTGCCTTTTTCTTTGCTGGAGAATTTTGCGAAAATGAGCCATTACATTATCATTTAAAATTTCCATGATTTTTTGGGAGTCATAATAAGGGATAAATTTAATTAAATAAAGAAAAAAACTAAAAGATCCACAGTTATTCTTGGCTTACTGCACTCACGCTAGCTAGGCAAACTGGGTTGTTGCTTCTGGAGGCGTGGCTGTGAGCAGGGTTTTGTGTGCTGCAAATCGTGTGCGCTCCATGCTTGCGTGTTTGTGAACTGAAGCATCGTTCCTTAAGCAAAACAAAATTTGTTCATAAATGGTGTTCGTAAACCGATTTGTTCGTAGACCGAGACGTTCGTGATCTGAGGTATCACTGTATTTTAAAATACAGTATATTGAATCCAAGCTACCATGAAATAATTTTAGAATCTTCATTATCAGTTCATTTTAAGTATGTATGTTTTCTTTAATATTCCAGTATGATTCTATTTTTCAGATTTAACTTGAAGTTAATTTAAAACAAATAGAAAATTTTATTGTGTTATTCCATTATAACATTAAAAAAATCCATTTCTCAAACATAAATTCATATCATAATTAAATTGTTCTGATTTCGAAACAATATGTTAAAAGAAATTACAATAATAATACATGATTTATATCAATAAATTTAATAAAAGATCATAAAAATATGTAATTCCTACAATTACCTTGATTTATATGAAAAAGATCACTTTAAAAACTAAAAGATTCTTAAGTTTTTAGTTTTTCTTATTTTTTAAATGCTTCCTTCCATTGTCCAGAAATTAACATGAGAAGATGACAAAAGCATTAAAAGTAAAACAATAGATTTTTTCACTTTGATTATATTCCTAGAGTGCATTAAAAGAACTTCCCTTTTGTCATAGCATCTTATATAATGATTGCCCTAATGCAGTTAATTAAGAATACAAAAATAAGTTATCGTCTAAGGAAGGAATTCCTTTCCTTTACATACTGAAAATAATGATTAATTCGTTCCTGGATTACTTCATTTACGAGGGGTGATCAGAAACTAAGGTTACAAAGCCTGTCGTGAGACGTGTCCATTTTATTTCATACAACCAATAAAGCCGACTGATAGTACATATATTAGGTTATTTTTCGACATAGTCTCCATATCGGTTTAGTCATTTGTAGCTTTGTGGGACGAGTTTGAATATTCCCTCCTGGTAAAAATCCTGTCTTTGCGTGTTCAGCCGCGAAGTGTTTCACCTCCTCGTCTGAAGTGAATCGTTGGCTTCCTAGGTGCTCTTTCAAGAGACAAAACAGGTGAAAGTCGCTGGGAGTGAGGTCCAGACTGTAGGCAGAGTGGTCAATGATGTCCCAGCGGAACTTCTATAACAGCGCTGTGGTCTTCTTAGAGGTGTATGAGGTCGTGCATTGTCCTGAAGTAAAATGATACCCTCGGTGAGAAGTCCTGGCTGTTTCCTCCTGATTCCTTCGCGCAATCGTGTCAAGGTATCGCAGTATCGGTCAGCGGTCACTTCGTGTCCTCTTTCCAAAAACTCCACGAGTAGGAGACCTGTGCTATCCCAACACTCAGTGGCCTTCACCTTCCCAGCATATGGCGTTACCTTAAACTTCTTTGTCTTTGGAGAGGGGTGTGTTTCCACTCTATTGACGACCGCTTCCTGCTGAGGGTGTAATGGAGGATCCATTTTCGTCACCCGTGACAATGGGATGAAGAAAACTGTTCCCTTACTTAGAGAACCGTTGCTAAAATGCAGACTTGCCCCCATGCACTTCTCCTTGTGTTGGTTGGACAGATTTCGTGGAACCCATCGGGAACAAACTTTCCAGTACTGCAGAATATCGTGAACAATATGACTAACGCTTCCAAACGACATTACAATTCTACCGTCATATGCCGTAACGTGATCCTCCTATTGTCCTGAATCAGCTCCTCCATGCGAGCTGTGTTCAAATCTGTTGATGCCGTTCTGGATCGGCCACTGCGATCCTTGTCGGTGACGTTCTCTCTACCGGCCGCAAACTTTCGACACAATTCTGCGACATGCTGATGAGACATTACAGTCTCTCCGTAACCTCTACGAATTTCAGCCGCAGTTTCACACACAGAAATCGAATAACGGCGCGGATTTGTTTGTGAGACCAGTTTTCCAAAAGAGTTGTCATTTGTGTTTACCTACCACTGGCACTGTAGGTGGCAGATGGCTGAAACTCTGAATAGTTGCCAATCGCATGTATTAGAATTACCACACACTACTAATTTCTCTATAACGAACGAGACTTCAGAAATATTGGACTTGTAACCTTAGTTTCTGATCACCCCTCGTATAATTTGAAATGTTGGCAATAAGAATTCTTTGAAACACAAGTCCGTAACTGCGTGCCCTTGCAGTAGTTCACTGCACCCACACATGTTTGCCAGATTGGGCTGCAAGTAGCGAATTGGGCAGCTTTTAAAAGCTCAGCGCTACTAAATTTTGAATTTCGCTACTTGTGACTTTTTGGGCTACTTTTCAAATACGCTGAGCTAACTTGGGCTACTAATGAGAAGAAAGTCGATGATTAATTCTATTATATTATAAATGCATCATTTGAAGACACATAAAGATTAGGATTTTTAATTTATCGTATAATTTTGTTTTTCACCCATTCCGATATTAATCAGTTCACTGACGGTTTTACGGCATATTAATCAATTTACTACACCGCAGTGGCGGGGTTCTCCAAGTGCCGAGTTTTTCTGCTAGTTAAGCCTAACGTAATCTCGAGTCTGTCTCGGGTTAATTAATTTCGCGTCTTTTTCACTTCCAAATGTTTAGTTGCTTTTTGTTTTTTTATATACATATAAATATTAGCGAACAATTCAATAATAATTATAATTTTATAAGAAATTTAATTTTTTTTTAAGGTAATATGTCAAAGATTAAGTTTAAGGAAACTGGTAATATTTAATTTCGTAGAGATAGTAAAAAATACTTTCAAATCATCTTGGAATAAAAGCTCTTAAATATAAGGAAATACATAGAAGTCGCTGGAATTCAAGTCTATTCTTTTCCATAAAATTTTTCAATATAATCGTCACAAGCCAAAAGATATTTGTATTTTTAAAATACTGCTGATGCTCAAAAAAAAAAAAAAAAAAATTGAATCCTCTTTATTGAAAACGAAGTCAATATAGATAAAAACTAATTTTATTTTGTAATATTTGATGAAACTAACAGTGAAGTGTGATGAATTAAAAGAAATACTAAAAACACACCAAAATTTTAAAATATTGCATTTAAGAACAATTTTGAAAAAATAGATATACAATACGTAAATAGACGGGATCCATGGACAGTTTCGAAGGCGTCAAGTCCTCCATCGTCAGCAAAATAACAAAGAGGGGCTAGTGAAACGGTTTTAAAAACAGCAACAGTCAAATAAATATTCGAATTTGGATGTTCAATCGTATGGTAGTTTTTTGGAGATGCAGCGGTCTTTGGTTGGCGCTCACAGATGACGTAAAGGTGTCGTGGTGCTCCTAGGAGGGGTGTCTTAAGTGGTCCTTGGCTGGGATGTCCTTGTTTTCGTCATTAGGGGGATGTCCTTTGTAGTTGGGCACTTGGGGAATTTTTATGATATTTTGCCTGGGTTGGCGAATTTCCTTGTCACGTATTACGTGGATTGTCCCTTTGTTTTTTTGGGGAGGGACATCTATTTTGTTGTCCGTTTTTCATATTAGATTTTTAATCTGCCGTTGGAGTTCGTTCTGAAAGAAAGTATTAGAGCAATATTTTTTGACATTGTTGTTGGAAAGCTTTGTGTTGTATGACTTTGATAAGTAGATGGGGATGGTTTATCAAATTTTCCATTTTTTTATCGTATTTTTCGTAGCAGATGATAGTGGTGTTATCGAAGTCGGGAATGTGATTGAAGTTATGCGTGTGGTATGATATCATTGAGAAGTCGACATTGAATGTTTTGCATGCATATTTATGTCCGTGAAGCCGTTTTTTTTAAGGAATAACTGCTTTCTCCAATGTAGACACAGTCGTTATTTTTGCAGGCGACTTCATAAATAATGCCATTATAATCTTGCTTCAGGGGGTTTTCTGCTTTGTTGAAATTTAATTTACTATTTAAAGTGAAGATAGGGTTGATTTTGGTGTCTTTGAGTTGTTTTTTCAATTTTAATTCCCATTGTTTTATGAATGAAAAACTTATATAGTGGTTGGTTTGGTTGTTTGGATTTTTTTTTTTTGGATTGTATATGTTTTGGAATACTTTTCGGATAGTTTGATCAATAAATGGCTTAGGGTATTCATTGTCTATTAATAGTTTTTTAATGTATTTGATCTCGTTATTCAGGGCTGATTTGTTTGATGCGTAGGTGAAAGCTCTATCAATCCTCATTTATATAATGTTGTATTTGTAGGTGTAGGGGATTACAGAATAGTAGTTTTGGATTCTCCCTGAGAATGTTGGTTTTCGGTAGCAGGTTGTTTGCATTTTATTGTTTTCTTTGTATATGAGGATGTCTACAAAGGGCATTTGATTATTTTTTTTTTTTCTCTTCAATGGTGAACTCTAGTTCGTTGGAGAATTGATTAAAGGTATCTTTTATGGTATTTGGGATATGGTTATCTGTTATGAATAGGCAGTCATCAACATATCTTTTGTAGTATATGCTTTTATGGATGGATTTATGATCTAGGTGTTCGATGTGTTGCATTGTAATATCAGCTAGGCATCCGGATGCGGCCAAGCCTTGGGCTTGCTTATTAAATGGTATTTTGGAAGGTGAAAAATCCAAACTACCAAACCTACATAAGCAGTGGCGTATCAAGGGGGGGAGGCGGCCATCCTAGGGGCCCCATCTACCGCGGCCAGCCCCTTTATCACAACGTTCTTTTTTTTTTTTTTTTTGGTTGTTTAAAAAAAAAATCCCCCTTTTTTTTTTTTTTTTTAAAAAAGAAACCCCCCCCCCCCCCTTTTTTTTTTTTTGTTGTTGCTTAATAATGAAAATCCCGCCCCGGGCTCCCCAAGGCGTTGCTACGCCACTGTACATAAGTTTTCTATTCATTAAACAATGGGATTTAAAATTGAAAAAACACTCAAAGACACCAAATCCACTTTATCTTCACTTTAAGTAGTAAATTAAATTTCAGCAAAGCAGAAAACCTCTGAAGCAAGATTATAATTGTTTTTTTTCAGACCCTCTGGCACAGAGGGTCGTGGAAATAAGGAAGAAAAGACCACGAAAAGAAATAACTTGAGATATTTCAAATAAAAGGTTACGATTGTTTTGCTGAAAAGGTTTGCTCAATTCAAAGTTAAATGGATAGTTATGTTAATTTTTGTTTTTGTTTTTTTTTCTTCTGAGATAATGTATTTTCTTCGATTTTTTACGTACGACATCTACCAACATAGAGCGTCATTATAAATACCAGTATTTATAGTTAATCAAATTAAATATACTTGTATTGTTAATTGTTTTTACTTCTTTGTTGTATCATATTTAAAAATATTCTAATTTGGTTATTAGATAAATTACATATGATGCCTTTCTAGACTTTTATTTCGAAAGTTACGTATCTTTGCGAATTTTGAAGCATCTCTTGGACAAAGAGATAGTTAAATAAGTTCATTAAAAAAAAAAGCATTTCAGTAATTTAAAAAAAAAAATGGGTTAATATTTCCGGCATATAAAAGAACTATTTTTTTAAAATTCAAAGCAAATCGTAGAATTGCTTTTGGAGGCTGG
>JAFIDM010083610.1:0-57080 GCA_023159025.1 Thereuonema tuberculata | reverse complement strand
AAAATTATACTAAAAATTCTGAAAATTAGTCTCATAATGTAATAAAAGTAAAAATAAAACACTGAAAAAAAAAATGTATATTTAAATTGCGCTTGTCAGAAATTACCTTTCACTTGAACTTTATTAGTAATTTATGGTTTGGATTAATAAAAAAAAAAAAATTGCAAGCAGAAAATGAAAAGAAAAAATTTATTAAACTTATTAACAAAAGAAGGTGCTATCTGCTTGGCAAAATAAAAAAAAATTGAAATAAAAACCTATATATGCCCTACATCTATTAAATCTCCTAGCTGACTCAAACTTTAAACAAATTAATATATATATATATATATATAAAGTGCAACTTGGATAATTTGAACGTCTTTAATTCGAAATCGTGATTAATTCGAAGATTTCTCTTAGTCCCTTGAATTTCTTATTAAATCAATGTTAAAAAATCGTGGATAATTCGAAGTTCAACTTCCTTAATTCGAATTTTTTTATAAAAAATTTCGAACCATAACGACTTTTCAGCGTCTCATCGTTAAGAAATTCGACACGTGACAACTGAAATCCCTTCTCACCACAGTTCGACACGTGACGCTTCAGACGCCATTCCAGCTTCCTGCTGTCAGTGTCACCATGTCTTTCAGTAAACCATGCGTGTACAAGAATTTAACGTTCGCTGAAAAGGTCGCAGTCATTCGCGAGGTGTGAAGAAGAACTGCCAAATCGCCAACGAGTACATTATAGCGCCGAATTTCCATTGAAGGACAAACCAACGTAAGTGATGCTCTTTTCCGTTCACTAAACATGCTTGATGATTTTGCTAACCTTAAGCGACTGAATTCTACAAAACAATCAGACATTGCACAATTTTCTGAAAAACTATAATTTTCTGTATTTAATGTAATATGCACTGTAGCTTACGTAATATAAATCTTATTTTGTTTACATACTTATAGTATTTAAATCTTTCATACCATGATCTTTCTGAATAAATATTTACTTATCGACAGAATAATCTTTTCAAGCATTCAGTGGATCTGAAGTTAAAGTTAAAAGATGTAACTTGTTTAATTCGAAGTCTTGGATAATTCGAAGTGGTCCATTCAGCTTCGAATTATCCAAGTTGCACTGTATATATTTTGTTGAATGTAATGTTTTATTTTGTGTTTTTAATTTTCTATTAATTGGTACATTGTTTTATATAATTATCCCATTGTTGAATAGTTACTTGAATCTGCCTTGAATTTTATTATATTACCGGTATGGTTGATATTTTATCATTGTATCTTAAAAGTGAAACAAAGTCCTTCATTACCTTACTTATTAAAGCTCCTAATTCTGAAGGTGAGAGATCATCATAATGGCCATTAAAAATAGGAATTGCTAGAAACAAGTAGCTTATAATGCTTCCCAGATAGTCAAACAGACTCACAGTCACTAGTGAAAATTGAGAGAAAAAAAATATTTTCTATTATTAAAAAAAGGTAATTTGTTTTCGTTAGGTAAAACCATGGTTCATATAATAATAATAATAAGACTACCTCTACCGACACAATCAGATAGCATCGTTCCTTCATCAACAGCTACCACACAAACACTCACTTATTAAGAACACAGTCCCGTGCTACAAGTACACACCACAAAGCATATTAGAGTCACCATCACATAAACTGTACTGGGACTGCCCCATTCACACAGACAAAACCATACACCACAACAGACTTGACATCACACTTGTTGATAAGGTCAACAAACAGACCTATCTCATTGATATTGCAGTGCCTGTCAGCAAGAACATGCAGAAAACTCACGCAGACAAGATCAGTAAATACACCGACCTAGCACACAAACTCCAGAAGCAGTGGAGGCAGGACCAAGTACGTGTTGTATCCATCGTCCTGTCAGCCACTGGTCACGCATAGTTAGGAAATTTACGGACACAACTATATAACCCTAATCATTCTTGCACACGTCTTTACACTTGACAATATGTGCTTTGGTCTTTGACCCGCCATATTGTTTTTGTTGGGGAAACCCAAGGTTTGAAACTTTCAAACGTAATAATAATAAACTACTCTTTGTATTATCTTTTTATTAGAAACATAAATTGTCATAAGAAATGTTTTCATGTATTGTTTTATTTATTTATAAATTTATTATGAATATTAAAAAAAAAAATTCCATTTCTTAACTTTATTATTTTGGCTTTTCTTAAAGCAAAATCCTTTATTGCATTACTAAAGTCAATGTTAGAAGCCAATTTATGTTCAATCATCTTGAACATGATACCCATTGTTTATCAAATGCAGTAGACTGTCTCAATTGATGATCAAATATTGTAATGCAGAATCGCTCTATGCAAACATTGTAATGAAGAATAGCTCTACGCAGACAGTTAAAGCAGAAAAGTATTCAAATACAAATTTGGTTACTAAGGAAAAATGTGTCAAAACACTTTCTCATAAAAGAATAATATGTTTCTCATGAAAAACAATATTTCCATCTTAAATATCTTTGATTCAAAGTAAAAATGTAGACTTAATTATAAATAAAGTCTGGAAGTGATAGGCCAATTCATATATATATATATATATATATATATATATATATATATTTTTTTTTTTTTTTTTTTTTTTCAGTTAAGACCTCAGCCTGAGGCCCGACTGAGGGACCAACTGACCCACTTCCCTTTTTGGGGGCCTGTGTTGACCATTGATCTTTATGACATTAATACAATTCAGTATTATTAGAGACATGTATCCTTTCCAGTTGGATATGTTATCAATTCATAAAGATTAAAAATTCCTGATTTTTCTTCCATACTAAATTTATATAGTTGAGAAGTCAGTAAAACTTAATAACACTTACATTAGTACTAAACAAGAATCACCATAAAACAAAAAACATGAATTAGCAGTAAAATCAGATAATTTGAATTAAAATGAATTAAAAAGAACCAAAAGAAAAGAGAAAAAATATTTACAATTCAAAGGTATTCTCCAGTTTACTAGCTGCTTTTGAGTCTGTATAAGGGCATCCAATTTCTTGTTCGCTTTAATATATTCAATATTTGCAGCATCTGTAAAAGCTAGGGATTCTGCATAACTTCGTATCTGCACATGCTTAAACCTTAAAGCATAAAATTGACCATGTTATTTTTTTTCTAAATATTAGTTTACAAATTACAATGTCAAATTTACATCTAAAAATGTTGTTTTAAGCTTCATTTTTAAAATTCAAAGAAAACAGATAATAATTTCTTCAAAAGTGCAGTAATAATAACAGTATTAAAAACTGGTTAATCCTACAGTTTAATATCATCAAGCAGAATCAATCAATTCCATGAATTTAAAAGCACCCAGAATGCTTTTGTTCACTAGCATGCATTCATATACATATTTGGTTATCAAAGAAAAATGTGTGAAAACCCTTCCCCATAAATGAATAATATGTTTCTTACGTAAACAACAATGTTTCTTAAATCTTAAATATCTTCAATTCAAAGTAAAAATTGAGCCAAACTGTTACAAGGCACTAAATGGCAGGATTCCCAAAAAATCAACCACCATTCAAGTATCATATACATAATCAAAGAAATATGATATTACAGAAATACAATTTAAATTCGTTGGATTATCGTTTATGTTATCCATACATGCATGCTGTACATATGTACATACTCCTCTTATTATTTGTTCCTAGTCATTGTTCTACTTACTAAGGAATGACTCTTTTGTGTTAAGCCCACTTATGAAGTTGGTAAAATTATTTTAAGTTCACACTGTAAGTATACTTTTTCCAATTATTAAAGTAATTATTTTTCCTTTACTATTAAAGGAAGATTTTTTTTCTGTAATAGGACTGGAAGCAACAGTTTTCTATTTTTTAAGGGAATTTTAGCTATTATAACAAACAGGATCCTACATAAGGATACCACTTGTTCTGGTAGTCTCTCACTCAATAATAGCATATTAAATGTACAAGGTGTCAAACAATGATTGACATCCCCTATACAAAGGAAACTAAAAGGAATTAATAATAGCTGATAAATTCATGAAAAAGAGCATTTATTTTTGAATTATTAACGCTTATTTTAATATCTAGTATTACTGCAATTCATAGCTTTGATGGCCATTAATCGGCGGGAGAACGATTGCAGGAGGTTTAGAAAAAGAGTTGTGTTATGACTTGTTAATCTTTGCAGTCATAATTTCCAGTGAATAATGATGCGAAATTGGTTCTTTGAACATTAGGGACTCTACTCGATCCTTCATTATTGAACCAACATGTTCACAGACATCGAGATTCACGAAATGTTACAGAGCCAATTTTTGAAAATGATGCAAAATAGAGAGTTGACGATCTTCTAATATCAATTTTTATTTTTTTTATTGAAAATTAGTTCGCAAGCTAGATATATGTGTGTGTGATAATGTTAAGGAACTAAGCACAAAGTTTAACAACGATATATCTATTTTTAACCCTTTTTGTATTTTTTTGTGTACACCGATTACCTCACCTCAGTCACACAAAAATAAATTCTGCAAAATAATGTGTTACATAATTTACAAAAATATCTTGGCATTTCTGAAAAATACACTTTCTTTGTCCCGCTGACAGTGAAATAAATAATTTTAAACCTGTATTTAACGAATTTCTATACCAAAATAGATGTGTATGTTCAATTTTTATTTGTTTTGCTTGATAAACACTGCATAATTAAATTAATTTAATGATGCTAAAACTTCTAAATTGATATGTGCATGCTGATATTGGTTTCATTAATACTTACAACGCACAAATATAAATTACAATTTAATTTTTTATGAGTTATTAATTAAAAAGGAGTACAAACGGAGGTGAGAAATTGTGACGGAGGTGAGATAGCAGTTACAGAAGCGTAGGCGATCAGCCAAATCAACTTTAATATTACTAACTTAAGCAGAATTTCAGACTTGAGATAACTGATGTAACTCATGAATAAGATGTTACTGTTTGACAAATACTCTTACTGCCTTTTTCCAGTTATCAAAGCAGCGCCGAATTCTACCTGGGTGCTTTGCTTCAGGTATTAAGTCAATAATCTTATTTTTTGCTATAAATCGGCTTTACAAACTCGGCTTCACAAACCTATTATTGCCGACTGGATATAATGACCAAAGTTTTATTTCAATATTAAAAAAAAATGTTGTAATGGCTACCGTAATTGTTCCATTTAACAAATTGTAACTTACTGAATAAAAAGCTGTATTTCTGCCAAAACCAATAAATTTAATAAAAAACCTCGCATAGCCTACATTAACAAATGCAAACCAAACTATTATTATGCTGAAAAAAGGACTTAATAGAAATTATGATTTTAATACGATTTGATCATTTATTTTGAAATTTCTGTCCTAAATCTTGCACAGTTCAGCAAATTGATAGAGCTCCGATTCATTCAATTTACTTTCCTTAAAAGTATATATTTTGTAATCATGCTTTATATAGGTTGATTCCTTTACAAACACGTGAGTTTTTGGTTCACTCCAAAGTAAGTCTCGCCTCCGAACAAGTAGTCTCACCATGGTCACTAAGCTAAATGTGACGGAGGTGAGAGTGACGGAGGTGAGAAAATGTTTATTTTATGGATCTCTTTGATCTATTAGCAGCAACAGCCACTGCCATCCAATACAGCTATGAAGAATGTTTCAATTGTAATGGATTTAGCTCAATTTTTAAAAGAAAATCTTAATATTTCAACAATTTAGGATGAGAACGGAGGTGATAACCTATTTGTATACGCTGCATCAATTCGATTTTCAATTAGGAATCCTAAAGAAATCTGTACTTAGCGGAAGCAAAAGATGTGCTGGGTAGTTTGAGGAAAGGTGGCCATGACAATTGGACATCTCGAAAACCAAGACAAGGTTTCTGCGTTTTCAGAAAATAAGTATTTTCTTTGTGTGACGGAGGTGAGAACGCATTTCGGGAACAGGCATATCACATTTTTTTTAACTAACATGGAATTGTTTAAAAATTGCTTGCTTTCCAAGACAGTATTATTACTTTCAAACGAATCCATATCAATAAGAATTCTAAACAATTAAAATTTATTTTGTCTTTCACAGACATCAAAGGTGGAGGTAGTTGAATGGGAACGGGCTGAAATTGCAACTATCTCACCTCCGTCACATGTTATTCCGTTGTCATTAATAAACAAAACAATTAAATTTAGGCAATAATGTGAAGGAAGGAAGTGCTATTTTCTAGAAATTGTGTCTTTTTTATTATTAAACGTTTACATCAATTTTTAATTATTTGTTGAAAATTGGGAACGCGCAATAAGCCAAAAGTGCATCATTACGAGAAATTGGCTCTACAGCTCTGATACTGTCAGTGATTCCTTTTTTCTCTGATTTTTAATTTTTAAAAAATGAAAAAAAAAATAATTAAAGTTACAATCACAGATTAAATAAATAATAAAATTAATCTTAAAATATGAGAAAACCCTTCAATATTTACTTGGCAATAAAATTTGTTGAAGCGGGTCTATCATTGTTTGTCACTCCATACTGTTATATATGGAAATATGGTAGTCGTCATCCCTGGACTATCACTAACACAATGTCCTTCAAAGTCTTTCCAAGATTTTCCAGCACAACACCATTCCAGATGAAGTAGACCGTCTTAAGAGGTGATGAGGATAGATTCCCACTTCTATGTTGAACAGTGATTTATCTTGATACAGGAAGATTCACAGATGGAACATGAAAACAATGGTTTGAGCTATTGTTTCTTGTTGAACAATACTGTTGTCCTCTCTTGCATGTTTCTGTCTGGTATAATTGGATATATCTCATATAAGCATTTCTACTAGTACTAGCACTTCATAAAAACAATCAAGATATCAGACACTTCAACGATATGGCCAGCTTGCTTCTTGTAACACAACGATATACCCTCTCTTAAATTGATTGATATCAGCAAAATCTTTGAGTGACACTGTGACATCCTCGATGTTCTCTTTTCAACACAGAGGTTTGGTTGCAATGTCCATGTAATACCTTTTGTAGTGCATAAGTATAATGATGACATCCACTGGTATTGATCTTAGGATCCTCTAGCAACAAAAATTTATTCATTTGTGTACCTGGCCAAAAGATACAAGTCTACATATGCAAATTTACGGTAGTGCAATTATTTTGGTGAATGTGTATATTTTTTTATTTAGAAAAGAGTATATATGTGTTATGAAAACAACATTATTTAATGATAGTTATTTAGTGCCCATAAGAGGAACTGGTAATTTTTTTTTTAAATTTGTAATATTACTCACATGTATAATAAACACACTAATGGTAAAGATATCAAACATGATTTTTAATAAGCAAAAATCACAGATGAAAACAGAATGAAAAATATAGATGAGTTGGGGATTGATAGAGAACTTACTTCCAATTAAAAGAACATAGATGTGTAAGCTATTTTTAGGATTTAATACTTTTTTAGGAACACGAATTTGCAGATTTTATGCATATTTCCCATTAGAATTTTAAACAGAATAAATCTTTAAAAAAGTAGGGGTTTTCACATTTTCAGAATCTTTGTGTTATATGTATATATTTTAGTTGTTTCTGTTCTTAGATGTCATCTGCCCCTCAAATCAATTAAACTGGGATACTCTACTTGCAAAAAGGAAATTAGATCATACTAGGACCTCACAACATTTCTATTCTTATATAAATTGCAAACCCCTTGAATATTAAAAAAAAAAAATTGTTTACATTTTTCATTAATACAAAGGAGTTTCCTTTAGAAAAATTTGACATTTCATTAATAACTGAAACTTGACTTTCTCATAAAAGTGAGCAGGCCTTATTTAAATTCATTTTAGCCTTGTTTTCCGCTTACCTGAAATCTCCTTCTTTTCGTTCCTGTTCAAATACTAGTCTTACCACAGGAGACATTATTAATTTATTGAAAAATGTGCTTACAAGGAAGAACCCAAATATTCCAGCAGGTCCAATGATACCGACACTACAAATAAAAAAACAAAACAGAAATGTAAAAAAAAAAGACTTAACAACGATAATATTTGAGCAATTATTATTAATTAATTAGTTCTCTATTTCAGACAGATTCTGATTTAATGTTTATTTAATTTCTTTCACTTATGTGATACATGCTGAAATTTACTTATCCGTTAGTTCTTTAACTTTATAATGTTATATCTGAAAAGTTTTAAAAAAAAGTCATTTAAATGATAACTGGATATTTATGATGGATGAAGGCCACAAAATCACCTTCTCCAAAACATTGACAAAGCAATAGCACAGAAGTTCATGTAGCTCTTAAAATCCCTCCTGATAAAGACTCAAGGGATCGAGCTGGAATACTGAACCAACTTCCTTCAGTGTGGGAAAAGTCCCTCATAAATGATAACATTATTTTAAATATCCAATTATCATGCCCACTCTCCTTCTTATCCAAGTTATCATTTAAAATATTTAAAATATGTTTTAAATTGTTTAATACATTTAGATAAATTGTTTTTAAAAAAATATTAAAATTATTAGATAACTATATAATTATTTACAGAAGCTTTATTAAATTATGCTACATATATGTATAGAGTAATTGCTCAGTAAGTAAATTACATATAGCATATAGAATATATACTAATTATATATGTAAATTAAAACAAAACAAAATAAGAATGTTTTTAAACAGAACCCATCCCCTACAATTTATTTTATGTAGATACAGTAGAGTCCCGATTATCCGAGTTAATGTGGACCAAGACTAACTCGGATAACCGAAAAACTCGGTTAAAGCGAAAATTGTAAATAAAATAAATCGTGTAGGTTTAAATGTCTATTTTAACAAATAAAAAAGTTATACAGATACACCACATGCAATTCATATTGTTACGATAATTAACGAGTTCTTTTAATTAAAAAAGCCCTTAATTGTTTTTTGTTTTACGTTACTTTGGCGTTTTTCTGCAGCAATGTTTCGCCATTTTTTTAAGGATAACAGGATTGCTGGTGTCGCTTCTTCTTGTTGTTCTATATATTCAATTCCACTTTCGATAGCTTTTAGTCCATCTGTATGGGGAATTTTCATATGTCGATTTTCATCGTCACTGTCTTCATCATCATCGCTAGATTCATTGATTCTATTGACGATCATTTCATCTGTAATGTCTTGTTGTTCATCAGCGTTTATCCAGTCACGCAGATTCTATTCGTTCATTAGTGAGATCAAGTTCAGAATTTTTTTTGATAGTTTTAAAAATGGAAAATGTAGAACAAAAAAAAAATAAATCCTAGAAATATTTGATAGCTCGGTTAAAGCGGAAACTCGGATAATCGGGGCTCCGATAATCGGGGTTTTACTGTATGTGTAATTATATAAATAATAGGGTAGTAACTTTGGCTTTTCGATAGTAACTTTTCCTTTACTAGTAGAGGACAAAGAAAGCAATCAATTATAATAATGCAGAAGATGGGTGGTAAATATACCTAGTACCACGACCTAAGATCTATTGTACTGAAATACAATAGTAATAAAATAATGTAATACAATATTAATCAATTAAAGATAACCATCTTCTAAATGCCTGCATTTAAAAATAGCTGTATATACTAACAACAGAAGCTCCAAACATATTAAGCATTTATTATTTATTTATTAACAGAAGTCATTTAATGGTAGTTTTTAGACTTGATAAGCTCATTTTGGAGCTCAATTGCACTAAAACTAAAAGGGAGCTCATATGCAGTAATATCCATCCACCAATAAATGATCAGCTTTTATAAGTAGTTATTACATTTTCTAATTAATACAATAATTAAATTCAGGAGTTACCTTGATCAAGGATGGACAGACAAACTTTAATTTTAAGTTACATTCTAAAGCTTCTTGTATTCTAGCTTTTTGTTTCCCTCCATGAATCATATTAAGTGGTGGTTACAATTTTTAGACAACCTAATTGTTATGGTGAGTTTAGATAGCAATGGCTATTTAAGGTCACTGTAATTGCATACAAACGATTGTTTCATTCTAAATTTTAATAATAATGATTATATCAAAACATACCTGGTAAAGGCTTGGTAAGAATAATATCCCATTGTGAATGGTGCAATAATCACACTTGGCATTACTGAACCAAGCACATTACACATTTTATCTACATCCTGAGTTATTCTCTGATCCCTGGATAAAAAAAGAGGATTTTGTATCAGTTTTGAATAATTAGAACAGTATTAAAAGTAATGTTAGAAATTCCAAGGAACCATTAGTAAAAAAAAAGAAATGCAAGACCTGTTAATACTAATTTTATTTGAAAACTCAAATATTGGTGAAATATTTAGAATGATGTCACAGTAAGTACTACAACTCTTAACATTTGTGTCTCAGAATATGAACTCTATGGACACGGTGCAGCACTGTGAAAGTTCAATATGAAGACATACTTGGCAATATTAGGAGTTAAATGCTTTTTGTGGGCAAAGAAAAGTGTAGGCAACTGATATTTATTGAGAGCTCAATGAAATACGCAACAATGCTGAAGCAAAGAATTGCCAAACAGGGCCTTAATTTGCCTGCAACAATCTCCACTGAAATAATTAATACATTCTTCAATGATAAAGGTCAACATTGTATATAGTTTTCATCTAGTGTGTGCCTTGACAGCGGTATTGTTAGGATATTGTTATATGTGTTAAACAGCAGTTGAAACATATAGAATAGAGTGAACCAATTTCACTCTATGACAAATACCTCATTTGCCAAAGTGATTCTTTAGAATAATAGTGTATAGTGAGATTTTCATTGTATCATTAATAAAATCTTGTTCTTCATTTATGAATACTGCGAACTATTTTTCTGATTACCCTTGAATATCTAGAATTTGATTTAATTGTCTTAATTTTATATTAAAAGTAATTTTCTTGTAAGCAGATATAAAAACTCTATAATATTTTGGAACCTAAATCCCTTCTAATTATTCACTCAACAAAAGACCCTTTTTATTTAAAAAAAGGATTTCTGCTGACACACAATAAAATAAAAACATTAAAAATTTAAATACATGTCACTATTGATTTTACAGGAACACTGCCAAGCTTTATCTGATGAAGATCGTAAGAAAATGTCTAGTCCAAGTATGGGCATAGATGAGGTCATCGAGAGCCACATTCTGGATTTTCATATGTATAAAGAGCCACACCATAGTGACGTTCCATAGTATTAAATACACAAATTCAAATTTAATTACATTTCTACACACATCGTAACTGCTATATAAAGTATAAAAAATACATATAGAAGAAAATAAAAAATGAAAAAGAAAACAAATATTAAATTTTGGACTAATTATTTTGTATTTTATTTTTTTTTTTTGAATTCATTATTTTTATCAAGAGATATTGGGAGCCGCACTTAACCCAACGAAGAGCCGCATGCGGCTCTCGGAGCCGCATTTGCCCATGTGTGTATTATAGTATTAAAATCAGACTGTTTAAACTTTGAGGAGTTCTGGAAAGATCCATAGGCTTTAATCTACAAAAAGGGGCTCATTTCTCAGGCACTAATCAAACTTATAACCCTCCTCCCTATTGCATAATTGGTTGAACTCATTTATATCTTGGAAATTCATTGGCTTGGATTCGTGCTGTGGCTTATAAAGACTAGACCACACGTGGGCAAATGCGGCTCCGAGAGCCGCATGCGGCTCTTTGTTGGGTTAAGTGCAGCTCCCAATATCTCTTGATAAAAATACAGAATTAAAAAAAAAAAAAAAAATACAAAATAATTAGTCCAAAATTTAATATTTGTTTTCTTTTTCATTTTCTTCTATATGTATTTTTTATACTTTATATAGCAGTTACGATGTGTGTAGAAATGTAATTAAATTTGAATTTGTGTATTTAATACTATGGAACGTGACTATGGTGTGGCTCTTTATACATATGAAAATCCAGAATGTGGCTCTCGATGACCTCATGTATGCCCATACTTGCTATAATACCTGGTTGTCCATTATTTAAAAATAGCCCTATTGGAAGCCTGGGATAGCTGTTTCATTCAAACAAGGGAAGGATTTTTTAAATTGGAAAATAAAGTAAACCTTTCTTCCTATTAAATTCGGTACAAAAAAAAAAATAACCAAATTGCTTACAGACCTTGCAGGAAGCTTTGCCATGGTTACAAGAGGCATTTCTGCATAATAATTAAGAAAAATAAATAAGAAAACAAACCAAGAAACTTCAATAAGAAAGAAATATAAGCATAAGAAATTAATTGAACTTATTTTCTAATAATCTACATCTTTTTATGCCTATTAAAGGTTTGGTTTGCTTTTCTTATTTATGTTACTGATCTCTCTAATTAAATAAAAAATCAAATTTTAATCTTCCATAATGATATGTGGTAAATAACGATTGCATGCCTCAATCTTTGCCTGTTTTATTAAAAAAAATCAATTTCCAAAGCTTAAGTTATAATAGATGTCTAAAGATTCCTACATAGTTTTTTGTGAATACAGTCGGACCTCTATTTAACGAACCTCTATTTTGCGAATTTCTCTATTTTGCGAACTTTTCTTTGGAACCAAGAACATTTTGCTAATTTCTTCGTAAAATAACCTCCAAATAGCGAAGTGCATTTTCTATTTAACAAACTTTTTCGTGGTATCTATTTTTTTTTTCTCCTTGAAATGTTTTTATTATCAATATTCTCTTTGATGAAATGAAAGAAATGTGGATACAGCTGAGGGAAAAAGAAGAAATTAACGATGATGTGCTGATTGACGATTATCTTTCACTTCATTTTGAAGTTGAGACCTCGGAAACACTAACTGAATCGGATACTTTGGACAGTGTGAAAAATAAAAACAATACAGCTTTGAATTGCGATGAAGATGAATATGATGATAATGGAAATGATCATGATGCAGAAATAAAAAAAAAACCCTCGTATGATGAAATGCTAAAATCATTTGAAACAATCCGATGCGGATAACAATTTGAAGAAAATACTGAAGGGGTTTTTGATGCATTGCAAAGATGTGAGACATACTATGAGCGAAAACACTTTTTCAAAAAAAAAACTCAGACAAAATTAACAGACTTTATTAGTAAAATTTAAGTACGCATGTGGTAATGTATGCTTTATGTCATTAAAATTATTACTTTTTTTAATAATATTGAATAATAAAAGGTGAATCTCTATTTAATGAATTTTCCATATAACGAACTTTTTTTCGGGATTTAGCGCCTTTGTTAAATAGAGGTCCGACTATATTTTCATCATTAAATAACATTCCATTTTGCACAAGAGCTCACAAAAGATATTTTGCTCTTTAGAATTCTGAAGACTAAGTGTCAAGTGTAGCTAAAAAAGTTAAATAGTGTAACTAACATAAATTACAGAAATGCACAGTTTCTATGAACATTACAAGATGGCAACAAAAGGATTCAAAGTTTCAACAAATATGATCACTGTTAAGAACAATGTTCTGAAATTTCTTATATATATGTATATACATAATACTCACGGATTGTCAATACTGGTTTCTAAGACATTTACATTATAAAATGTAAAGCCATTTATATAAAGCCGATGGATTGTATGGCATAAAATCTGTCGCCATGAAAGATATAACACAGATGTTATATATTGTTTGATAGTCTTGATCTAACAAAAAAAGAAATGAAGAATAAATAATAACGAAAAGATTAGAGTTACAAAAAAAAAAATCAGAAAACAAGGGCAGCACAAGAATAAATAAAATTGCCTTTCAGATTCAATTATCGGAGGGAAAGGCAATTTTATTTATTCTTGTGCTGCCCTTTATTTTCTGATTTTGTTTTTGATTAAAATTATAGCACGTTAAATTTATTATTTAGATTAGAGTTACACTTCACACAACCAAGTTTTTTGTAGAGTGCAATTCTATACAAATACAAAACAACTGAAGTATCTATAAAAGCTTATATACTTCAATATATTAAATAAATACAAATATAAATGAAAAGTTGCATTGTCATGTAAAGTTCTCAAGACAATAATATTAATTTCATTTTATATGCTGTTATATATCAAAATATCAAAACTGGTACATAAATATTTATATTTATAAAAAAATGCAAAATGATAACAAAAGTTCCAAAAATGAAAACAATTTAACAACTTCAATTCATTTAGTAATTTAATTTTAGCTGGTGTTAGATTTTATTTTGTGATAATTTCTAATCTATTTACTAGCTCTTTTACTGTCTTGACTCAAACAAAACTTAGTGAAATGCTGAATACAGGGATTATGATAGTATGAAAGATGCTTCATTTTCAAATGACAATTATTGAAATTCTTGATGACCTGTTGAAAGAACATCTTTTTAATGTGTGTATCTTAAATTGAAAAGAGTTAGGGAAACAATAAAGCAGAATGTATAATCTTTCGCTGTAAAGTATTCTAAATTTTGCTCACCAGGGACTTCCCTTATCAGCTCTTTTTATCTCAATGTACTGAGATGTGAACAAGATATTTATAGCAAAATTTATTTAAATTAATAAATCAGATCTGCAGATTCTTCTTTTATTTTTTTTAATACTGCATTCAGCTACATTTCATTGAAGACAGTACAATTGTTCAGCTATATTAACATCACTTTATTGAAATCTAATACAGAGGGTTGATAGCTACATATAATAATGAATTTGTCTGCACACTACCCATTCAATGTGATAATCGAACATGAACAAGCCAGCTATCCACATGTCTGCATTTCTTTACATCCCAACAGATGTCTTAATGTGTTACTTTCATTGACATGGCTCGTAAATTAAATGTTTTTTTGGAGGACTATATTACAGCCCTTTATCACACAAAGTTCAGTTACACTGAAATTATAAAACAGTGTCAAAAGAATGCCCTATTGGTCAGTAAGTATGGCATTTCCAAGGTCACACACCGGTGAAGTGTCAAGGCCTACTGGACAACAAAGCATCAACCGGTATACACTAGAACAGACAATGCCCTAAGGTAACATCACCAGTGTTAAAATACGGATTCAACATATGATCCTCCAGGAAAACCTTACGACTCAACATAACATGAGTAGCAGGTGTGGAATCTCACAGTCACATGTTTCTAAGATAATATGAAAATGTTTGGGACTGAAGAAGATTCACAAGGTGGAGGACATGCCCTTCTACAACATCATCAAGTTGAGAATGAAAAAAAAAAAAAAATCCCTGTCACGTCCCTGGATGCAACCCTAATGAATTTCTGTGGGTTCAGCCTACTAAAACGTGTCCTGGGAAATCAGTGTTGCAGCACACTTGACCATTTTTGGAAAGCTACAAAGGGGGACTGGTCCTGTATTTCCTTGATATCCCTATAACATAATCCCTGTACATAATGAACATAACATATGGTGGAAAAGAAGATTCTGTTAGAGGTATGTCCTATTGAATTCGTTATTATATATAGCTATCAACCCTCTGCAGTTTAATTCATGTTTTCCTTTTGAAAGCCTCTGATGTAGATGTTAAATACAAATTGCTGTTCTGAATAATTTTAGTAAAAATATATGATTAAGTATTGTAAATGATGTATGATAATGCAGTAATTTTTGAATTAGAAATACTCTGAGATATCAATTGGTAAAATATCTATACACTTTGTATCTGTTTGAATATACACTCTGATAAAAAAAAATTGAAGAACCATGAAGGAAGTATCCAATGAAGAGTTTGAATGAAACTCTGTATGCAACTACCTTCTCAAATATGCAAATGATTACTGTTTAATTGTCAAGAAATGTCACCGTCATCCCCATGTTTCAATGAAAATGTTCATCTTAACGTCCACATAAGAGCCCTCAGAATCTTACTAGACCTTTTCTGCTTCGTGGAACTGTTCCATTCACATTAGTTTACCATCAGTACCATGTCTGAACGACATACGTGAAGACCTTACGAGCAATTGCAGGACCTCGAGAGAGGCCATATCGTGAAACTGTGAAAGCCAGTTGGTCATGCAGATGAACTGCTTGTCATCTGGGTCACAGTGATGCTTCTGTGGAAAGGTGCTGGATCGATGGATGAATGAGGCACTCATTCACGTCACTAAGGCTCTGGCCGGTCCAACAGTACCACTCCTAAAGACATTCAGTTTGTTGTGAGGCAAGCTGTAACTGCTCTAACAGTTTCATTCTCACCATCGAGAGTGATGTGGCACCCTATGAACAGCATTTGATATCTACCTACTGCTAGATGAAATGCAGATGCTGGACTTCATTCCCATCGCTGGTTACGTGAACTGTCTTTAACAATCCAGCTTTGGAGGATCCAGCTAGAATGATATTGTACCTGAGACACAAGGTCTTACATTGTGTTTAGTGAGGAGTCCTGCTTCTACATTGCAGGACATGATTGCATCTATGTATGGAGGAGGATTCAGGAGCGCTCAAATCTTGGCAATATTGTAGCTATCACAGGTGGTGTAATGGTATGGTGAGCCATTTTTAATGAAATCAGATTGCCTCTCATAGTGGTTCCAGGAATTTTAAATGCATAGTGATAAAGGCAGGAGATCCTGCAACCTGTTGCTTTATTCTTCGTGTCATGCCTGCTAGGATCAATTTTTCAACAGGATTTCCACACACTGGACATGTTTCCCAGCAAAACATCCAAGCAATTCATATCCTTCCTGGACCAGTCATGTCCAAAGACATGACATTGTCCTCCATCAAGCAGGTTCGTAGCATGCAAGGACATCAACTGAATCAAGCTTGCTGCAGCTGGCTGCCCTAAATGCCACACTGCATTTAGAGCAGCCAGCTGCAGCAAGCTTTGATCTGCCACAAGACAATATCAGGACTTTGTTACAGTCCATGCCACACTGTTTATCAGGATGCATAGCAGCCAGTCACAGTATTAATAATGTAACACTGTATTGCTAGTAATATATTGATGCTGCTATTCTTCCAAAAAAAAAGTTTTTTTTATCATTGTGAAATTTGAATCAATTCCAAATCTCTTCATCCAAATGGCATTTACAAAGTTTCATTCAAATTTTGATGCTTCCTTCTTGGTACTTCAATTTTTTGTCACAGAGTGTATATAAAAGCTGTTTTGTTATTCATGTTATTTAATATTTCATTTAGAAAATAATGAAAATAATGTAAAAATCTTCTTGGATTTCGAATTGGTTGAATATATGAAATTTATCTATGCTTTCAAGCAGTATCATCACATTCATTTTCAGAGATTAAATATGGTTAAGCTTAATTTCCGAGTATGACTCCAATTTTGGAGTGGTGCTTTCTTGGTGGTCTGTTTTGAGTTTTGGCGAAATCTAAATTTGATTGATTCAGATGCCATTAACTTTGTTAAGATTGCTTTCTTCAGCTTTGATAGCTATTGTTTCCATAATAAACTCGATGATTTGGTGGTGACGATGGCGATGAAAATTGAGGGAACGTCTTTTCTCAATGAAAAGGTCAATCAACTTTTTGAGATTCTAGTATGTAATATGCTCTCCGCAGAGTAGTTCAATGGTTCTGCCAGTTTGCCTAATAAAGGCTGTTTTATATCTGCATCAGAGCTGATAAACATCTGGTGTTTTAAGATACAGGCTTTCTTTCATCTGTGAGAGAAACCTCTAAGTTATCAATATTGTTTCTTAAGAAGAAGGTAACAATATCAGATAGCTCACAAATGTAGGTAATAAAAGCAAACTTGTTAAGTTTCCTATTATTGTTGTGGTAGGCTTCATTCCCACAGATGTACAATATAAATATCTTTCATTTTTGCCATTTGAAATTAAATATTTAGATTTTCTTCTTGACTTAAAAGTTCAGAAATCACAGTTTGGCCTTCAATTTTCCTTTCAGTCTTCCAAATTATTTAAGTTGTTACACTCCTACCATAAAAAAAACAAACAACAATACAAAGTTCTATTCTACAATTAACACTACAGTTACCCTCAGAAATATATATATAGTTGAATAAAAAATATTTTATTAGCCACATTTTATAATGACTATGTTTAAAGTGATACAAAAAAGTTTAATACAAATCATTTAATGGATAAGTTTAAAGTACTAAAACTTTACTTACGAAAGCTATGCAAGTAATTATTATAAATGATCGTACAGTCTGAGCCCAAAAACCCTTTAAATCTTTATCCCCAAGAACTTTGTAGAAATGACTTGGAATAAGGCCAACATAATAGATGAGAAACTGTTCTGTAAATAATTATATAAAAAAAATATTAAAAACAAAGAAAAGAAACTTGTAAGAAATGTTGCAAAATCTATTAATAATTTCTTGTAATTCACAATACTGGTTTATGTAAGATTCTATTTATGAAATCTTTTGTCTCATCTCATATGAGATGACTTATTTATTTATTGATATTCTTGAAAACATTTTTTTTTTACATTACTTATATTTATTTCATTAAATTTGATCATTTTATTTTATTGAAGCTGTAATAAAAAGTTTTAACTCATTAGAAAACAACTTTAACAAATATTTTTTTCTCTCTTTTAAACAAGGTAGGCAGCAGGTACTTTGAAAGGAAAAAGCACCTAATACAATTACAAAGATCTTTATTTCAATCAATAAACTCATCAATATCAGAATAGAATTTTCTAGAATCTGAAAAAGAGGGATTTCTTTACATTTATCTTTTAAATCAAAATAACTCTGCTGCCTGAGTATTCTCACTTAAATAATTTTGTTGTGAATAAACTGAAGAAGGATAGACCTACCCTCTGAGTACCAGGGTTCGGTTCTCATGTGGGTTTCGTGATGGTGGACGATCCACGCTGGGCAGGTTTTCTCGGGGTTCTCCCGTTTCCCTGCACTTCTCCCACCATACTTTCTCAATCTTTCTCTCCGTCTGTCCTGGTTTCTGTGGGATAGCACAATAGATCTACAGATCGCAGTGCTTGGCTTCCCTGCCATCCATATTCACCACAATCAATCAATAGACCTACAGCTTGATCAACAATTTTAACTCATCTAAGGAACTGTTGTTTGTCTATAATTTTACAAAAATGGAATTCTTTGAATATATAATATGATTTAATAAATTGATTAGCATTTTCACAGTGTGGGAGTAATTTGCAAAACAGTTCTGTATCTTCCAAAAAAAAAAAAAAAAAACTTCTGTAACTAAACAATCAAGGAAATTTCCTACCATCGGGGCAGACTCCAGGGAAACCTCAGAAAATGAGGCTCCTACTAAAGAAAAAGGTCAGGGATAAGAATGGACCATGAGAAAGCTATGAAAATAGGCAAAAGATAGCTTTCCTTAAGATGGAGTTTGATTGAGGAATGAGCAAGCTTCACACATGGAAATGTATCTTGATAACAGCAATTTAGATAAATTGTATGTTGTTGTTTTGTTTAATACGTAAATGACAATGTTCTGCTCAACTGCATCTGTGGACTGTTACTGCTAGTAAATTGTAACTGTTGATTAAGCTAGCTTGTCGCATTCTGACTTTTGCTGTCAAAAATATTTGTTATAGTCACAGTCTTAACAGTGCAGAGATCAACATAGTAGAGAACTGAATGAAGGAGAAACAAAAGGCTGAAGCCAACCCAGCAGTATATGCCAAGAAGTTGCAAAACAATTCACTGTATTCTTTGGTAACTTGTACAGATCATGAATAGCACTACTCGTATGATAACCAATACACAAAAGTAATAGTTAAACTGCAGTAATTACAGAAGAACACATCACTACTTAAATTTAATAATATATGAAAATGTACAAGTCATTATTAATATAACAAGCATAAATGTGTAATTATCGTTTAATGTCTCCAAGGATAGAAAGCTATCATGTTTTCTTGTTTTTAATAATGTAAAATTCTTAATTGTAAGCAAGAAATGAATTATAGGAGGATTCAAGGCACGAATATAAAGTCAGATAGAAAGCTTGAAGGAAAACTCCATAAAGATTAAGAGCTATAGGAGGAATGCCATTATAATTTAAGATGCAGAAGAAAATAAAATAACGAATACTTACTTGATAAAGGAGAGTTTCTCGATAGTTGCAGAACTTTGCATAAACTTCTCGGATGGCACAAACATATAGGACAACACAAGACAAAAACACATGATAACGGTATGGGATGGTTAACAGTGGTGACAAGCATTTTCCTCACTGTTTACCATTTCTACTGTTAACATCCCCATACCACCATCAAGTGTTTTTGTGCTGTCTTATAAGTTTGTGCCATTCCCTGAATAGCGAATATGCAAAACTTCTGAAACTATCAGGTAACTCACCTTTACTCCATTTTTATCAAGCGAGTTACTTTACTTCTATTTTTCTTTTCTTTATTTCATCAATGTACCTTAAACTTTCTAATTGAAATACAGGAAAATGAAGAAGATTTTCTAGTAACACAAAATCATAATTCACTGTCTGATTAAATCCCATAATTCACTAAGAACTTCCCTTTTGGGAATCATGATGACATTTAATACAACAAAAGCTGTTATTTAGGCATTAAGTTTGTGTATGTGTGTGGTCAATAGAATTTTTGATATTTCATAATGGAAGGTTAGGAATCCTCATCAATTTTCCAACTACCTTCTAATGTGCACATGGCAGAAAACCATAATCTTTATCGACTAGTTTGGGCCTAATGTATATATATATATCGATAATATCGAAATTATTATTTACCTAATAAGGAAATCAAAAGTAAAAATAGAAAAAGCAACGATGGGATGGATCCAACACCAGGAAACAAAACTCTCAAAATTCGAAAAAATCGCAGGAAAAATTGGCAGTCAAATCTACAAAAAATAATAATAATAAAATTACATTAAGTTTATGGTTCAACTATTTTTTTTATTTTAAATTTACTTAAAGTAACATTTTTATACGAAGTAAAAAAATATTTATTAAATATTTTATGTAACTTATTCTGAGTAAGAATATCATAATTGTCGTAACTGAGGTCCCTTTTCTCTAGCAACACTTTTAACCGATGTGTCTCTTATTAACCTATTATCTGTGCTCTGATTATTCACTCTAGCATTTTTAATACAACATACATCTTGTGCTATTCAGAATGTGGCCAGTAGCAAAAGGAAGTTTTGTTTCTTATTCACAATTTTCAAAAAGTGACCGAGTTTTTAGACTGCAGTATAAATGGTTTTGCTGTAGTATGCATATAAGGAAAGGCATTTTGGTTGACCATCTGACCTCAAATTAGTTCTATTGGTCAGAAAACACTTGGAGCCTTACCTTCCACCCCCCCAAAGGCCACTTATGCCGTAGTGGGATACTTTTAATTTTTTTAATTTGTTATTGTGGCTTACAAT
Organism: Thereuonema tuberculata; assembly: GCA_023159025.1. Lineage (NCBI taxonomy): Eukaryota > Metazoa > Arthropoda > Chilopoda > Scutigeromorpha > Scutigeridae > Thereuonema > Thereuonema tuberculata. Next base: position 35,744 of record JAFIDM010083610.1, on the reverse strand, counting down.
CTTTACTATTTTTCCATTTAACTAATTCAATGTATTGTTGATTCTATACAATAAGCAAGACTCCCGGCACCCTAAGGTTTTAAGGTTTGTATTTAAAGCTGGATTTTCCTTAACTGAATGAGATTCTGAAACAGCTCTTTGGAGCATTTTAGCTCTCTCAATCACAGTTATTACTGCTTATCAGCTTTGATTTTCATAGCATACATTTCCTTTTATTCCAATCCTTATCTTGTAGTGCATATTAATGTTTTTAAGCATTACTATTTTTGTTGTTAATTTCCAAATATGCTTAACCTAAATAAGCAAGAAATTATTTCTATGGCTTTTAATTTTATTTATCTATTTTTTTTTTTTAAGTTTTGTTATCTACTTTTGTTATCCGACCGATATCTGCATCTGCGTCAATGAGCAGTGAATAATTGTGACTCAGGAGAGTTGAAAACTTAAAACATTGTCTACAAAGTACTACTCAGAAATAAACATAAAATAGATTCACAATGCAAGCATGCATATTTTCTTTCATTTTAACATTATTATTTTTTTCTGCCACTTTATTTGTAGTTAAAGGATCACTGTGTTATTGCATCACATCATCCCTGGTAAATTAAGGCAGTTCAATTATTAATGGCTTTTGGAAAGCATTTAATATTTTGAGCATCAGCGAAGTCTTGAAGAAAGACAAAAACTTAGTAGAGCTTCAAAATTATCATATTTATTCACTGAGGTTTTTCAAGCCTTTTAAGATTCTACTGTTTTATTCCACTTTTGTATAATTTGAAAAATTCTTTCAATTTGAACTTGGAGCTTTATAGAAGATGATAAGCCCTTTCTCAGAGAAGAAATGATTTTGAGGGACCTGAGGAACAAAAAGGAGGCCAAATTTTCAGAAACCGTGGTTTTTCCATTATTGACTGCTAAGATATTGAGAATATTAAATAAATGTGGTCTTTGTATGGGGCATTTTATTCAAGTGGAAGAAAATATATAACTATCCAAAAGTTCTTGGTAGCAGAATAACAGCGAGACCATGAAATCCATGAAGACTGATTTAATCTGTCGAATATTTTCAAATGGTCTTCATAAATCATAATAGATAATTTATGTAAAAACTTCTTATCAGAGGCTTCTTCTGAAAGTTTATTCCTTCTTCCCTTACTGAATTTAATCATTAGACAGTCCTGATATCTCCTTGAAAACATAAATTCGTCAAACAAACTTTTTTGGAAAAAAAAATATGACAAATAACTAAGTTAGTGAAATTGCTTTGCTTTCACTTATATTAAAAATACTAAAGAGCAAAACTTTAACATTGTATGAGGGCACCAGTGTAGACCCTAATACTATTTTATTAATTAAGGACTTTATCAAAATTAATATTAAAAAAACTACTTTCTTTGATGCATTTAATTATTAATAATGCTTTTTATATGGATTATTTAGTAATAGAGATCCCTTTGTTATAATGCTGACATGTTTCATGTATTGACATAACATTGTAACAACAAATAAGTTTGTTAACTTATCATGTCTTTACATTTGTTGGGTTTTCAACCATTTTTGCTTGTTGTTTATAAAGTAGATTCTATTTCCATTTATTTATGGCTTGAAAAAGGGAAAGCAGATATTTCCCGAAAATTTGCTACAAGTATTTAAAATAAATATTTTTACATCTTCTTATAAATACCATAAAATTAATAAATATCTTCTTAAATAACCACAAACTTTAATCATCTTTCCGGCAATATTTCGTCCTATATTTCCAAGGACTTTGTCTAGCCAATTACAAATTGATTTTCATTAATTGAACGTGTTTCAATTCACGTTTCTTTTGGTTGTAATTTTTAAATTCTTGGATTGTTGTATTATGTAGAATTTAGGTTAGAGAGATATCATTCTCTTTTCCTTAAGGTTTTTGTAATTGGCTAGACAAAGTACTTGGAAATACAGGACGAAATATTGCCGGAAAGATGATTAAAGTTTGTGGTTATTTAAGAAGATAAATATTTTTAAATACTCATGGAAGAAAGGTGAATAAAGATAAACCTTTATAAAGATGAAACGAGAAAGATTATTGAAGAATTTGGTATATTGTCTTTTGTTATCAATCGCAGAAAACTAAAATAAAATGTATTATGCCTCTGATTACCATTTATTATTTATTCCATTGTCGATACAATCAGTCAGCTGTCAAATCCAATTTATAATGAGAATACAAAAAAGATTCACACTCTTTCTCAGAAACAATAAACGATGGTCTATATGCCAGTATATCAGAAAAGTAATATTTATTCCGATTCAGGCAGATAATAATAACATATATTTTAAGTATCTCAAATAAAAAATTAAAAAAAAAAAAATCTTGAAAACCATAATGCTTATTATAAATAAAAATAATCAACAAATGAATTGAAATATTGGATATACGATATAAAAATTATCCAAAAGGAAATTATATTTGAGATGGTCAGACCAATCAAAAAAAAAAAATACAAAATCTTGTAAATCTTGCCGACCAAAAGCTTTTTTTTTTTTTTTTTTTTTATATATATCGAAAAATTTTTATAAATTTTTTTTTTTTTTTTTTTTTTTTAGAAAAAGCAAACACAATACTTGCCTTCTTTTCTTTAAGCCGATTATATAATCATTATTTTTCGCCATTTTTATGTAAATTTAATTCTAACTAGCAAAATTTCTTTGCCTTTCTGTGGGCAAAATTACGATATCAGTCACGAGCTGTTTAACTTAACCATGAAAAAAAAGATAAGATTACAATTTATAGAAACAAGAATGGCATTCATTGGCTCTGAAGTTAAAACTGCAATTAAGTATCAAAATAATCAAACAGGTATCAAAGTTTGACTAATCATGTGATCTTCCATTTTAGTTGAACTATCAAAGGCAGGCGAATCTTTGTTCACACTAAAAATAGGAAATTGTTTATTTAATAGCTGATTTAATTTCATGAGGGCTACATAATCTACGAAATTTACTGCTTGAATTGTGATTTCATATTACTTGTATAAAATGTTGATATCATTTGTAGCATTAAAAAAATTCGCTTAAATCAATCTCTTAAAGTGTTTTAAGTAATTCCGAGAGCTCTACATAGTTTCTAAATAATACAAACAAACTTCTAACACGTGTAGTTTATTAATAGCGGATGTTTTTGCTTGGGTTGAAGTACGAGTAACTGATTACAACGCTCCACTCGGTCAATGAGAGAAGATTCAGATCACGTGACATTCTAACTCACACAGACGCTATGCCGTATAAAGGAAAAATCATTTAAGAAAAAAAATCTTCTTAACTAACTTTTAAGATAATAATGGGCAGACGGCGTTTTACATCTTTAACTGAAAGCGATGTTATTCTGGCTGCGACCTTATGAATTCGTTTTGCTTCAGCAGCGATTTGCTATTTTTCTTCGTCACGAATATCAACACCCAACCAAAAAAAAATGTATTTTGCACTTCGAAAATTTTCGTTTTGCGGCCATAAATTTCGGTTTGGTCGCCTTTAAGGCATAGATTAAATAAGATATTCTTATTTAATCTATGCCTGTAAGGTCGGCCGTCCGAAAGCGTCTGTTTCTGACTGAAGCCGTACCTTCAGATTTCACAGAAAGCTGCAAACTCGAGATTTACCGAAATACAGGACTTTTTTCTAATAATTTCCTCGTTCTATAGCCATTCATTTAGTTCTTATTACTTCTTTTTTTGTAGTGTTAATATTAAACTAGAATGGGTCAGGCCAACTGTTTAAGCGACATCTAGGACTGTTTCATGCTCTTTAGCGATCATCAGCTACAAATAGTCATCAATAAACAGCGAGGTCTCAGTGTCGAGATTAATAAGAACAATTGTGGTAATTAATGTGGAGCCTCCAAAACTAATATAAGCAACAACAAATTCACAATAAAAAGGTTTGGTTAAAAAAATTCACGTGCAAATGAATTTCCCCAGTACATTAAAAGAATAAAAAGCACAGACATGTTTACTGGTGACTATTCCTAGCTGATGAGCGCCAAAGAGCGTGAAATAGCTGTTCTATGTCACTTAATAAACACTTGGTCTCTTCCATTGCTACTTACGAACATTTTTATGTGTCTTTTATTCTGTTTATGAGCTAGGAAGTCAGCAAAATATTTGCACTTGATTTTTTTTTAACATACCTTTTATTGTGAATTTGTTGTTGTTGCTTATTTTAGTTTGGAGACTCCACATTGATTCCGAGTATTAAAATGAAAGCACAATTTTAATACTACAATCTCCTCATACTTTCATTTTTTTAACGTTTCAGATCAAAAATGAAATATCTTAATTAAAATATTTTAAATATTAATATTGCATTTTCCATTAAAGTACGAGGATCATTCAGTAAGTAATGCAACACATTTTTTTTTGCAAAGTAGATATTGTTTTATTACAATTTTAAATACATCTTGTTCCTCAATTCTTTAGCTACAAAAACCTCTTTTTCAACATAATCCCCATTCAAGTCTATGGCCTTACACCACCGAGATGTCCGAGCTTGTATGCTTTGACGATACCTCTATTGATCTGTGCCTCAGCTAACTTCTTACTGCGTCAAGAACTTCCTGATCCTTGCCATATCACGTACCGTGGATTGCATTCTTTAGCGGTCCGAATAGTTAGAAGTCTGAAGGTGTGAGATCAGGGCTGTAGGGTGGATGAGGGAGAACAGTCTAGTGAAGTTTTGTGATCTCTTGCAGGTATACAGACTTGAGTGTGGTCTGGCGTTCTCGTGGATCAGAAGTTTGTTCATGTCTTTGTGGCCACGAACATGCTGGAATCATTTCCTCTTTCTTAAAGAGTCTTTATATAGGCTTTTGAGTTGATCGTTGTAACATTGTAGTCACAGCTGTGTGCAGCCAGCTAGAGCACAGGAGATCAGAAAGCTTTCCTTTTCCTTCTTCCGACATCAACAGATGATTCGCCCAATGACTCAGTGCTTTTATCAACTACCAGGTCTCTGTAGAAATTCTGTAAGCGCTTGTCAATATTTGTCAAGGTCTCCTTTCTGGCCAGAAGAAATTTTATAATTGCTCTTTGTTGGAACACATCTCCTTCACAGATGCCATCTTGAATGCTACCTACAGTGCTGCCACACAGCAGAGAATGATGAAACAACTTGAGAAATTGCAGTAATGTTTGAAGATACTGTATAGAAAATTTCACGTTTTTTCATCAATTAGCCGAGAATAAAAAAATGTGTTGCATTACTTATTGAACGAACCTTAAAGTTTCTATTATTATTATTATTCCTAATCTAAAAATTTACATTTTAATCCCAGTAAAAAATACCAATAACTAAAACCTGTTTTATAAAATAAAACTTAACTGAAAAATAACTAAAACCTGTTTTTAGCAACCCCATAGGGAGAAACTATTTTATTTTCGGTGTATCTGTTTGCCCTCTACAATACAAATCAGAAGTTGAAGCCCCATAAGTCATATCTCATTGGGTTACCCATTGCCTGGAGGTTTGGTGAAAAATTCGAATTCTGTTACAGGCCATTGATTGGATGAGAAATAATGGTTTATAAAAAATTTGGATCTATTTGTACTGAATCAACTATGCTGAGAAAGAATATACCCTCAATTCAAAATGCCCAATTATAATTCAAGATGGCCCTCGAGGTCCCCTGAATGCTGCAAATTATACGGAGTCAATTTATGTTTACTACAAAACTGAAATGGTTTGTTTTGTTTTCTTTACACTTGAAAAACTATACTTACCAGCAAATGCTGTGAATTATATATACTGTTGGCGACGTGATTGTGAAGTGGAAATGGGAAGACGCAACCATAGAAAAATTGTGACCAGATAGGCCGAGCATATTGACAGACTGGGACTGTCATGTGTTGAAGGTGGTTTGTGGAAATAGCCAGACATCAATTGAAACAATCACCCCAAGGTTCACAGTAGTACTAACACACTAGCCAGCACCATGACTGTTAGTCAAGAAAGTCAGGGGATTAACGGTTTCATGGTTGAGCAGATGCTCACAAACCAAACATTTCCCTGTGAATGCCAAGTGCTGCCTGAAGTGGTGTAAAGAGTGACATCCTGAAAAGTGGAACAACGGAAACTTCTGATGTGGAGTGATTTGTGCTTGTACTATGTGGGGTCTGATGGGAAGGTTTGGGTTGAGAATGCCTGGGGAACGATATCTGCCATCATGAGTTGTGCCAAAAGTTTGAAGGAGGTGACCATCACCTATGGTGTTGGGATGCTTTTCTTGGAAAGGACTTGGCCCTCTTGTAACACTGCATGGCAATGTAAATGCAGAAGGGCGCAAAGACATTTTGACCAGTTGCATACTGCCTATGGTAGAGGACCACTGCCTCTACCAGCATGACAATGCTCATGTCGTAAACAAGATCCTCGAGAGGGAATGGTTTGTGGACTACAATGGTTTGTGTGGTTCTGGAAATGGACTGACATGCTCCCAGTCCTCAATCTGAACACCATCGACCACCTATGGGACAAATTAAAATGTCGACTTCTCTCCAGATCCCAACATCCCACATCATGATCTGCTACAGCTCTTCAGGAAGGATGGGCTGCCCTTCATCCAGAGATAGTTTAGGCACCAGGTGGAAAGTTACCCGGTAGAGGCAGGGCTATGATAAAGGCAAAAGATGGACCCATTGCATACTAATAACCACTATTGCAGTGTGTGTCACGAGGAAAGTCTGACTATGGTTTTGGGTAGGATATTTTTGATCACTTAGTGTTTACCAATCAAATTTCTTCATATTATAAGCTTTTAAATGGAACAATAAGGAATATGAAGCATCCATTACCAAAAAAAATTTATTGAAAAAAAACAATAAACAAATATCTTTTGTCAAATTACTTTACGATATCTATAAAATTTACAAATTTTGAAATTTATACAAAGATTTTCATATAAAAAATTACTGAAATATGGGTAATTCTAAAAAGAATTCTTATAATGTATGTCTAAGTATGTAAATTATCACATGTAAATTTGTGCTTACAATTATTAGGTATTTAGATTATTAATAATAATTAAAAAGAAATATAAAAACTACTGAGTATTATCAAAATTAAAATAGTATTTTTAACAGGAATCTATTTTTTTTTTCTTAAATACAAATAAAATCATATTTTCTTTTTTTTTAATTTACATCAACCAAAAATATTTTCTTAAAAAAAAAAAAAATTCAACAGTTTTGCATTTTAAAATAAAACTATCTCATTAATTTTAAATCTATTTTAAAACAAGTTGTTATATCCATATGTTCATTATAGAATAGAAAACTATTTTATTAATACAATTCATGCATATATAAGAAATTTGGTACCTTTATATGTAAAAAAGAAATTAATTTTTTCTGTAATTTCATCTTAAAGAGTAATAACCAAATCATAAAATAACTATTTATATACATTTTTTTTTTTTTCTAAATAAATATTAGCATCAGGTAAATCTTGTTACAAATTCATTCACTTCCTTACACATTTGTTTCACACTTGATTCAAGTAGCTCTTAAATATTTCTGTAAGTTAATTATTAAAGTTATATAAAACAGTAAACATAAGTAATCAATTTGGATGCTAATTAATGAAATTTTAGTTTGCATGTAACAAAACATGAGATCGGCTTTACCTAAATTACATTATAATGGAAATGATAAACATCAATGGAAAGAATAAAAAAAAATATTCTTCCGAAAGTCATGATTGTATTAAAATAAAAAAACGTAGTGCTACCAAAATCCCCTTTACCTCAAAACTAAAATTTAAGTAGAACATGACTGTGAAATGTTATTTATATAAAAAAATTACAAAATTTTACTAAAAAATCTGTTCTTAAATATTCTTTCTTGATTTGTTTTAGACTTGGGCACCCATTCTCGCTTGAGCAGCAGCAAATTCAGGATAATCGATAAACCCATCTTTATTGGCGTCATCGGATTCTAAAATAGGATCGATCAACATAGTTAACTCTTCGTCTGCAAAAAGTTTGGGTGCAACATGGGAGTTGGGATTTTGACCTTCAGAAACTAAATAATAAGAAAGAAAATTAAGATATTAAAATGAATTAACATGCGTAACATTTCTTTACGAAATAAAATTAGATGATAGTGCACAATTTGTATTATACAGTTAAAAAATAAATACTGAATACTAAAGAAAATAAGCTGCAGAGAAACATCTGAGTTGTTGATAAGAATTCTTTTATGGTTCTTCAATGATTTGTCGAAATTCATATAAAATTAAAAATATTACCTTTCAATTTTTTTGAAATTTTTGTTTCTGGTTTATCTTTTAAATCAAGCAGTTAATTTTTACCAGAAGTTCTCAGTAGTGCTGCAGCCTTAGGTGGTATAACCCCTTCTTCCCTTGCAGGCCCCATACATTTTTGTCAGTAATTGTTCAGCTAATCAATTTAGCATATATCGAGGGCTCTATGACATAAAGGCCTAAGTGACAAAATCTCCATTCCGAGTTATTAAGGGTTTTATGTTTATATTGCCTTGCCAGTTCTATCAGTTAGGCTTTTTATGGAAGTAGAATTCTACCAGTTGCAATGAAATTTTCAGTTAGGTCTCTTTTTCATATAAAAGGTATGGTTCTAGGATTTCACTTAAGATATGTAACTCAATTTTTACAAAAATGTCACTTAGGCCTTTATGTCATAGAGCCCTCGATATGACAATGTATGTAAACACACACACACACACACACACACACACACACACACACACTCAAACATGGTATGCACTGCAATGATTGAGAAACCTTCTTTCCTCTTTCATGAGTGCCAACACAAATGCAACATTACAGTTTTATTAAGCTTTCCCAGGCTGAAATCCAGCTGCAACAATGGTTTTCACTTTACCAAACAAATGACAACAGAAGCAAGCAACTGGTATTAATAAACAACACACAAGGTTTTAAAAAAAAATGAAAACTGACAGTAAGCAAAAGAAACTCAACATCTCCTCCACAATTTCTTTCTCTCAATGGAATTCAAGCAAAATATGCAGACAAACTAAGGCCATTTTTGAAATGGAAATTGACCGGTAGATAATTATTTTTCAAACCACTGAAGAAAAATCCCATGCTTTAATCAAGTCTTTAAAAATAAAAATAATTAAAGCATATTCTTACATTTGTGTAAAATTGAATGATAATACCATTTTCTATTATTTAAAGTGATCCATATTTCACACTTGTGAATGCGTTCATAAACAAAGCAAACATTGTATTAGACTGGAAACGGCAAATCACAAATCTTTAAAATTTCATAATTTCTTGTGAAGAATATGCCTATTTTCCACAAAACTCTTCAATTTCCATTTCGGGGAGGGGATTACCATGAAAAATACATTGATCTTGGTTTTATATCCATTATAGTTAAGATTGGTAGCTTTTTTTCTATATTTTGCTTTAACTGATTAATTTTCTACACCAAATTTGGAAAAAAAAAAAGTCAGATTAATTTAGGAAATATCTATTATTAAGTAATAGCATTTCTTCCTAGTCACACTCATTGTTATAATAAAGATTAATGTAAAATTCAGTTCTGAACCATTACCAGATTAAAAAATTGTATTATAATTCATGCATTGTTCTATTATTAATACTGTACTTCTTTTATTAATGCAGAAATAGTCTTATTAGCTATTTAAATATTTTTTAAATATTTAAATATTAAATATTAAAAAAAATGTTTTAATAAGCCTAGCAGCATTATTCAAATTTATGTTAGTTCAATTCAATACTTTACTCTCAATTTTTATATGACAATATTCAACATGCTGATTAGTGATATACAAGTATTGTCCAGACCATTATTGATATTCATTGCACATGCACTTTAATGAAACTGAATATTTTTATTTTAACATTTTAATCTTTAAGCTAGTAATTCTTTTAGTTTGCAAGAAAGTTAATTAGTATTTTTAATTTTAAAAGCAGCAAAACAAGGCACAACAAAACAAAACAACAGCTCAGTTTATTTTGTCTTCTTGTTTTATCCTGAACAGAACAATTAAGGATGAAATCTCACACTGCAAGCCATAATTACTAGGTCTTTGTCTGCTCATTGTTTTAAAGAGATCAAAAAGCCAGAACTGAGCATCAAGGTATCTATACATGAATCCTGAATAGCTATTTTCACAATCGTTTCAACTTTCATAGGAAATGAAGAATTACATAGATGCAAATTCTGTTATGGAATTAATGACCTGACAACAATTCAAGATTTATCCTCATATGCAGGACGGATTTTAGGCTGATAAGACCGATTTCGCTCAATTAGGGCCCATGCTTCTCAGGGTCAATTAAAATTCGGAAAAGTATAAAAAAAAGTCATGCTTAAATTTCAAGATACAAAACACTTTGTTCAGCGAGAACCATATTGTTAATTTATATTTTTTCCCTTTTTTAATTCAATTATGAAAATGTCCAAACCATAGAGAGCAAGAGATGTGAGTAGAAAGTATCTGAAAGGAATTGTGAAAAGAAAACTAAACAAAACAAAACGAAATAGGCCTTTTTTTTTTTTTTTTTTTAGAAGAATTTTTAAAGTTTCACTTTGAAGTGCCACCATCATTTAATATATACAATTAGTCCTTTCAATTCCCACCATAATGAAAGACTATATTGTGATAAATATTTCATATCATATTTTAATAAAAATGTATGTTTTTACCCCCCCCCCCACGCCTCTCGGGTCCGAAAATAACAGTAAATCTGGTTTTGATAATCACTATTTGAGGGTCCCACAGAAAGGATTATTTCAATCGGGACCCCCATTTTGCTTGGACTGTTCCTGCTGATATGCCTCAGTATCTCTTCAACTGAACACTGGTAAAAAAAGCTGCTCCTATACTACATCACCTTATCTATTTTATAAAATAAAAATAAATACTTCAACATCACTTTCTCTCAACTTATCTGATATTAACAACATGAAAGGTTTTAATTTCATATTTTTTATATGAATTAGTACAAGTATTTACTTTAAATTTTTATTTTTCTCTGCTTACAAATGATCATCTACGTTCAATAGTGTCGTACCTAACTGGCTACCAAAAAAAAACAAAAAAACAAAAAGGACAAAATGATGACTACTGCTTTATTTGAGAAAGCAAGCAAACAATGAACAAACAGAGGACTTTCCTACAACAGGACATAAAGTAAGGTTTCATACTTAATTATTTTATCAAAAAGACCAAACAAGTAAAACAAGATCGTAGGTATTATACAAACAAAAATCGCCAAACAAAATTAGTTTATATATTCACTGGGAATTCAATTAATAAAAAGCCTATTCCATCTAAAACAATATCATAATGTCATTTCCCTTTCTCACAAATCTGAGACCCCTGGATGTTTGACTTCAAAGAAATTACCCAAGTTTAGTGATCATGCAGAACTATTCTAAATAATTATGTACTGAAAATACAGAAGGATAAAATTCGACTCATCATCTACAAGATTCCAGAAACAAGGAAATGCAGCTAAATTCAGTACAGTAAAACCTCGTTAAGTCGTCACTCAAGGGACCAAACATTTTTGACGACTAAAGCGGAGTGACGACTTAGGTGGAGTGGGCATTTTTGAAAAAACAAAACCAAAAAAAAAAACACTGAAATACAGTATTTTTATGAATTGTTATAGGATTCGGTGAGAAAAACAAGATTTTCAGAAATCAATACATGCAAATGAATGAGTGAAAAATAAAATAAAACACTTTTTAAGTTCCACATTTTAATCATTTTAAAAGAAAGGCAATATCTGTCTTTGAAAAGTTCCAGCCAACCATTGCTACCGCCGAAATCTTCAATGTTCAACTCCTTAGCAATTTCCATGGCTTTTTCTTTGAGAATCACGGCAGAAATCGGCACATTTTGTAATCTGGCATGTTTTAGCCAGCAAACTAAAACCTCCTCGATCTCGTCAAACTTCGATTTTCTCATTCTCTTTCTTTTGTCTTTGCAGTCAATTCTTCAATTACTTGTTTCGATGAAAGAATATCGTTTAATGTAGTCCTGGGAATATGGTGTTCTTTGGCAAAAGCTGTTTTCGAAACATTTGATTTTTCAAAAAGTGGAATCAAGTCTTTTTTTTTTTTTTTTTCTTCTTTAAAAAGATAACAAGGTAAGTTTTCGTTTCCCTGGCATGTTAAAAACGTAATCGAACCACGAAATTGCAAGAGAAAAAAATAACCCTGCTTGCAGCGGGGCTTACTCGCTATGAAATGAAGTCACACTCAGGAGCGGTCAAGAAAAACGTCTACGCTCGACAGAGTTGAAGCGAGAAGTGTGCTTTGAATGATTAACAGAGAGATTTCAAGAACCCAAATCCTCCGAAGGGGTAGGAAATGAATGAAGTGACAGGCATGGTTGAAAATTCACCGTAAAGGCTTGGCTTTCTTAAAGTGAAAGGGCGGGGCTGAAAAGACAACATGATGGCATGCAAAATGAAGAAGAAAGATGCTTTTGGCCATTTTTGAGGTGACGAGTAAATGAGGGTTATTTTACATTATTGTGTATGAGACCTTGTCTGGACCAAAGGAAAACGATGACTTAAACGGAGTGACAACTTAACAAGGTTTTACTGTATAACGATTTTGATCGACATGAAGATATGTTTTAACAGTACATCATCATTGTAAGTACTGACAAGGAAAACTATATGGTTGAAAAGTCTAAGTAAAGCAGATAATTGTGGCTTGCTGATAATGATATGAACCTGGTTACTGGCTACCTGAAAACTAAAAAAGCCAACATCACATTGAATAGTGCACGAAAATTGCACCTTTTTAACGGCACTACATCAAATGGAAAAATTTTATATTAGGACAAAAATGTCAATATTCTCAACATACAGGATAAATGATTTGGACACATGATCAGACAGGATTGGCGAAGTGATGGACTGAAGTGGATGCAATTCCAGGTTGAACGTAAAAAGAAGATATTAGTGAACCTATTAAGGTAGCAAGTAAATTACTGAAGGACAGACAGAAAGAACTTAGACAATGACAGGCTAGTAAATTTACATGTAATGTATTTTGGGGAGATCATTACCAGAAAAAAAAAGAAAGAAAGAGGAATGGGTACATTAAATACAAATACATTAAGGTCATGGAAAAAAAAGGATATCCATAAACTACAATTTGAAATGAGGTCAGAACTGAACCTGTGGTAAGTAACTGTTACACTGATATTCAGAAAAATGGTCTACACCGACTTGCAATAAATACCGATTGATTTCCCTTAAAAAAGAAGGCAGTCATCCAGGTAAGTAAGATATGGATTCTCCCTGAATAAAGATACAGGAAATAAACTTTGTGTTGTTAAGACAAAACAATCTATTAATGTGCTGCATAGAATGAAATCTCAAAATTCTGAAGATCCATTATTCAATTGTGAGCAAAATAAAAGAGGTTTTAAAGATGATTCCTATCAAACTCAATGAATAAAACAAATAAGATTGAAATCCACAGGATTTTAATACGATACTCGACAACTGTTCCACTGTAACTAAAAATAAACAAAAGAAATGTTACAATGAACAATAAATACAATAAAGCAAGGAAAGGACATTCTTCTATTACCAGCAACCTATAATAAAGTTCAAGATGGAAAGTAGCCATTTTGTTAATTGTACCAGTTCTTTGACAAACAAAGTTCTGTTAGTATGTTATTTAGTTATTATAGCAAAGGAAGTTTGGAAAGTGTAAGAATAAATATCCAGTCACCCATTACCTCCACCATACATTAGGTTAGATAGATTGTTGAGTAGCAAGAAATTCTGTCCAATCTAGGAATCCATCATTGTTGGTGTCGTCGTTATCAAGGATTGAATCAATCATTTCTGATAGCTGTGCATCTTCAAAAATTTTGGGCTTTTGATCTGGGGGTTCATCTGAACCACTTTCGGCATCTGTTTAAAAAAATGGCAAAAACCAAAATACTGGAAAAAGAATTTCAAATATTATGGAGCAATTTTTTGGAGCATTCATTTAGACCAGAAAACATGTAAAAAAAAAAATGTTGATTAATTGAACTTTGTTAATTAATTTCTGTTACTTATCTAAGATTCATTCAACGATAAAGTCCCATTTGGTTGATTTCTTCTTTGTAAAAAAATTCACATTGCATTTTAATTTGTTTGATTAGCTATGAAATAAGCCTTTGACAGGACAGGTAAACTTTTCCTCTGTGCAGATTACAGTAGTAAATTAAAAAAGCAATAACCTGCACTGCAAACTCTTCAGAGGACTACATCAACTGGTTCAAGAATAATTTTAATACAAAGCAAAAAATGCAATGGAAACTTGTATAAAAAACTAATGAATAGCACCAGTAAAAATGAAGAAGAAAAAAACAATTTTGAATTACTGATAGTGAGATAACTGGAATGGTTATTCTGTCTATTCTCAAGACTTGTTCATCTCAACAATTTATAAAGTCATCATCACACGTTGGAAGGATGGTCAAGTAATTTCATTGATTTATAGTAAAAAGATAACTGTAATAAAGCGATCCTTCGTTATAAGAATGAAACGACAAATTAAGATCCCATTCTTTGAGGAATGGATAGATTAAAGACTGGTTAGTAAATTATAAACAGTACATTAATTTTTCAATAAAAATTCTATTATTCTGAATTTCTTTTATTTCTACTTAATATTATTTGGCTCCCTAGTAACTTAAGCAAGAAGAGAGTTCTCAACAGATCCTCCTCATTTGAGAGAGAATCAAAAGCTGCTTTGAAGATGATTAGTTAATACCATCTTTTGGTTCAAAGTCAGCAGAGACTCTGGGATCAGGCTCAAAAATCCCGATACAAATCCCAGTAAGCAATTGCATTTAAAGATCCATTAATTTTGTGTAGTCAGCAGAGGAGTCTGTATTAAACCATTCCTCAACTGTCTAACAAAGTTTCTTCTATAGTAAGCTAATCTGCATTTTGTAATATTTACTGGTTTCCACCAGTAATGGAGTGTTATACTAACAGACTGGTTTAAAATACAATTGAG
The DNA here is from genome assembly GCA_023159025.1 of Thereuonema tuberculata. Lineage (NCBI taxonomy): Eukaryota > Metazoa > Arthropoda > Chilopoda > Scutigeromorpha > Scutigeridae > Thereuonema > Thereuonema tuberculata. The sequence continues at coordinate 20,689 of JAFIDM010083610.1, read as the reverse complement.
GAAACAGTTGATTTATAGTAACAAGAAAAGTATGCAATGTTGAACTGTTAAGACTTTATAAAAATAGGAAGAAACAAAACAAATGGGACTGTTATCACTGACAAATAACAGAAATAATTATAGGGCAATTTCAAACAAAAATTAATTTCTATGTCTTAGTATTTAAAATTAATACATAAAAAATGAGATGTGTGTATTTTTATAGATAATTTAAAAGTATTACTAGCTTTTCAGAATAGCCTGTCTGTTTCTTCCCCATGCCTTGAAGCAATGAATCTGGTTTGACAACAAATCACTACTTACAGAATTATTGGGAAATTTATAAAGCAGCACGATGTTTAAGATTGTTTTATATAACATATTAATTATAAAATCTGAAAATTTATACCTTGTAGCAAACTGGAATAAAACTTTGATTAATTATTTCGTTTATATCTGAATTAAGCAAATCGGGTCTTTTTTTTTTTTCAAACGCTGTAACTTGATTATAAGCTTAAATGAATATTTTAATGTAAAGAAAAAATGCATCACTGATAGGAGACAGCTCGGCCCAATTATTATTATTATTATTTTCATCCTCATCTGTTTTAAAATAATCTCTTGTAAAGACAGAATTTAAATATTTTATTAAATGCCACAAAAATTCTGTTAGGCTTCGTATTAAATTCAAATTCTGTAAAAAAAAAAAAAATCTGGTTTTAACTTGAAATTTGAAGTTTTCTGACATCTCTTAGAAAACTGCACTTGTGCTTTCATAACTATAAAGGACAGTTCAGAAGCAGTGTTAATAAATTGCCAATGTTTAGTGTGCAAAAAAAGGTTTTTATAGCATTAAGCAAGAGTATCAGTAGATTATCTACTTTAAAATTTGTTAAAAGTGTAATGTGCAGAAGAAGTGACATTTAAAATGGGAACACACACATGAAATTTTGGGATTTAATTTCAGAGTAGATTTAAATCTAAATGAGAACTACACAATTAAATTTCAAAGACACCTTCTAAATTTAAAATAAAATTATAATTTTCTCTTAACAAAACTAAAAAAAAAACCCTAAGGATCAATCACACCTAAAGTAATAAAATGCTGTAGTTCTGATGTACTGTTGAACAATTAATGAATTACATCTAAGATTGTAATATCTTTCAAATATTAAGATATGCCTAATAAATCGCACTACAGGATTTTTTTAAAAATATAAATGGACAAATTTCACTGAAGCTTATTCCAAAATTCTTATTATATTGCAATGGTTAATATTTGCTTTTTTAATAAATATTGTCGAGTAGCTTCACGATTTAATTTGTTAGAGTTATATTTAAAGAACTGTGTGTATTTTATTCATATTATTGTTTATATCTACTTTATTTTTTTTTAAGTAGCACTAGTTAATTATTAAAACGATTTAGTGCTTTTTGTAATTACTAAGGCTCGGATTATATGCAAAATGCATATTTGTTATTAAGAGGTATATCAACAAAATTATAAGTTTTCTATGCATATCTAATGTTTTTTGATTAAAATAGGCCATTCTATCAAAAACATTAGATATGCATAAAAACTTATAATTTTGTTGATATACCTTTTAATAACAAATAAGCATTTTGCATTTAATCCGAGCCCTAGTAATTACTATTCCTTGATGTAAAGGACAGAACATCAAAATTGAGGATTTATATTTTATTATTATTAACTAGATTTATTAGCATCTAATTATCCATAGTTTTAAATTTATTTATCTGACTAAATGCTTCTAAATTTTAATGACAAAATTAAGAATCTAAACTTCCTGTTCTAAATTGCTGTGAATTTAGACAAAGTTTTATATCTATTGAAAACACAGCTTGAACAAGACAGAAATCCTTCCAGATGCTTGTCGTTTCTCGTTTCATTGGTTATATTATATTAGAGCAGATTTATTATTGTTTAATTTTAAATCTCAAAGCCTTTGTTTCTAATAAGATTATAAACCAGGCTTAATAAATCCCATTTGTTCAAATCAAAATTCCAATATCATACATATTTAGTATTAAAACTAGTAAGTTAATTACTATTCGCAATTTTTTATATATCTCAATTGATACTTGATATTATAAAAAATTCCTACCATGCCAATGAATAAGTGATTTTATAAGTTCACAGCCATCTAGTTTATTGTTGTTATCATTGTCGTGCATTTTAAAGTAATGGAACTGAAGTTCTTGTTCAGTCATTTTACTTGTATCAGGTTGCTGAATAACTCCTTCCAAATGCTCTTTAATGTGTCTAGAGAAAGAAAAAGAAGAAGAAAAATAATGAAAGCAATTTATAATACACACATTACTCTGCAAATTTAAATTATTTTTGAATTTTAGAAAAAAAGCAAACAAATGTAAGCTGCAAATGTTTATGCAACCATCTACATTTGAGATACCATTTTCAAGAACTTGTCAATCATTCGTGGCTGAGAAACATCATTAACACCATTTATAAGTTTTGTATTAATATAAATTCAACATGAAATAAAAAATAAACAAACAGATGAGTGGTTCTTCCTATTCTAATCCCTTTTTCTGAATTGGAGTCAATGACAGATTGTTGACAGGTCTTTGGACCTTCTGCCATGGTTTTATTTATTCCTTTTTTTTTGAATGCTATACAATATGACTAGTGTATACGTTCAAATGGAAAAAAAAAATCTATTAGAAAGGTAGGGTAGGGAGGATCTTTCAAAGACTAAAATGTCAATGGCTTTTTGAAGATTATAATAGGATAAACTTTAAGGGGTGATAGGCAAACTAAAACAAACATTATTTGTCAAACAATGTATGTCCACAATGTCGCGTTTACAATTCTATGACAGCTTGAGGAACATCCCAACACAAGCACCAGAACTGTTGCACGTAGTATAGATGTGAGCCAAATTACCGTACGGAGAATTTTGCACCAGCAGCAATTACACCCATTCTATTTACTGAGAATTCACATGAAGATTATCCTCAGTGTATAGACTTCTGCCGCTAGTTTATGCAGAACAGTGCAGTGCAGACAGATTTTTCAGCACATGTGCTCTTCACAGTTGAAGCATTGTTTACAAGTGAGGGAGTGTTTAATGTGCACAATGCTTATGTGTGGGCAAATGGCCACATGCTTATTAGCAACAATACTCTCTCAATCTTTGGGCAGCTATCGTCAACGACCAAACAGCGCCCTCTACCATGTTACATGACAGTTGCAGACATACATTGTTTGACAAATAATGTTTGTTTTAGTGTGCCCACCACCCATTAAAGTTTGTCCTATGAATTTAGATACATCCTGTATATAAAAATCTGAAATGATTTCATCCATCAAATTCTTCAGTATCAGCCAAATCTTCATAAATATTACATAAATATTAAGTTTCCATCCCTTACCTCCCTACCATTTTCCGAGCCCATTGTAAACTCTTAATATCGCCATCACTTTTCCCATAACCCAATCCACATACTGGGTATTTAACTAAAGACAGGCCGCATATTGATAACAACTCAAAAGGTGTGGTGTATGCCTTAACATGCAATGAAGACTTGCAGGTATATTGGTAAAACACGACAGCCCCTCAAAAGACGCATTGCACAACACTCTTTTGCTTTAAAAAATAAAGACTAATTACTTCAGTATTAAGACATATCAGTACTTCTAATCACTCCCTAAATTATGACAACCCTATGATTATACATCGGGAGAGCAAAGATTTCAAAAGGAAATGTAGTCTTTTTTGTTTTTTTAAATCTTAACTGATGAAAGATGCTACAACGACAATTTATCTGTTGTCACTATTTCACAAACCATCTTAAAATATTTTCTTATCACCTTCAAGCTCTCAAGTTCCACTTGTAACTTTTATTACTGCTACAATTTAATTTCAATTTGCACTTTCATCTTGTTTTCTCATAAAACTACAATATTTTAAAGTGTAATAAATTACACCTATAATTTACCAGCCAATTCATATATCTTTCGGACAATCTCAGCCTTGCCATCTTTCTGAAATCCCATTAGTTTCCTTTTTCAAATCTTGATGTATTTAATATTTAATTTATTTTTTACATGATGTCATTTTTGTCGTTGAATGTTCCAGCACCCATCCCCTTATTGCTCATCTGAAGAGGATCAGAGGAGGAGAGAACCTGCCATAACAATGTGTTCTTCCAAAGTCACAAGTCAGTTTTTTCTCTTATTCTGAAACTTATTGCAATTATTCACTCATCAATGAAACACCGATCATTTTGAAAATGCTAATGTAGTTGTTATTTCGTATATAAAGTTATTTAATTTCAACCTATAATGTGTGAAGGCCTAAATCTATTTTAATATCTTTGTAAATACATTAAATAGATTTCCAACAATTTGGAATTACATCTGCATCATTATTTGCAGGAGTGCACTGGTTTTTTTTAATGAAGATTGATAAAACCACAAAGGAGTTGGATACCATGCAGTTAATGATTTTGTAAAGATGATTTTTTATAAATTTCATAGCGGACAAAAATTTGTTAAATAAATTTCTCTCCATGAACATACTGAGAAAAGCATTTTTAATTAAATGCAAAATGTATCAATGAATCATTATCAAGCCTTACTGCAATGAGAACTTCTGCCACGTTATCAATGGTTCCTACAATTAATATAATTTTAATTTCCTATGCAAAAGCTTAATTTTCTCTAAAATCCTTTCCATTGTAGTGTCTACTACAAAGCAATGACCTGCATGAGTTGATATGTCTGTTACGTACAATACTGTGTGCATAATAAAAAATAAAAATATCCCATTGATCTAAATATTTCATTGTTATCCATTTGCTAGTTTACAAAGATTCCAAATGGTTCAGAGTAAAAATTGCATTTACATGAAAATCACAAAAACCATTAGGGATTGCTCCTAGTAATTATTTTTGGCTAGACAGTGTGACTTGCTATTTTTATATTGAGATGCAATACACATTATATTTAAGAGGCTCGTTAAAAAAGATTAAAGTCGCTGAATTAAATATTTTGAATTAATTCAATAATTATTGAATTAATAATAATAATTATTCAATTTGAATAATTAACACTGCATTATTCATCAGCTCAGGGGGAAAAAAATTATGAAATTATTTGTATCTCTCATTTTTTTTTTTAATTCAAAGTTTCCGCCTTATTGTCTAGAGTCCGATTATATTAAATTTATTAAACTCTCTTTCCCTAATCTTGATCACGAACCCCTGTTTTAAAATAATTAACTTTGAACTAGACAGAATCCATGTGGAAAGCATATATTTTTCTTTGGAAATGATTTTACTTCTCCCTTTCACAATTTACTTACTGCCTATCATGTACTTGAGATTTATCAAAGACACTGCCAGCTAAATGAGGCTGAGGAATGCCATTTACAACAGGTATCTGTCCTTGTGGTGGTGGATGTCCATGCATATGTTGCTGCTGTTGCTGTTGTGGAGCTTGGCCGAACTGAACCTGCTGATGAGCAGTAGTAAAAGCTAATCCACAAACACTAAGAAAGATATTCCATATGATTTTTAAATCCATTTTCTCTCTGAAAAAATAAAATATGGTTATAAATTAGAGAAAAATAATAATTTCAAATATACCTTTTCATTCCAAGAATAATTAGTAAATTACAAAATATTAAAAGCATGATTCAAGTAATGAAACTGGTGATTTCATCAAACCCTTAGTTGATTATATGATATTTGAACATGCCAATATTGCAGTATCCTAAGAACTTGATATCTCAAGTGTTTTCATCTCGAATTAACAGCTTTAAAAGAAAAAAAAAAAAAAGATACTAAGGATTGGCAATTAAGAATTTTTTACAACTGATCCTAAATTAATGTATATTATTTCTAACAATCAATTAGTACATAAAATAATCAAATTCGTTGAATAGCTTTTTTTTTACTACGAGTCCACCTTCACCATTAAAAATTGACGTCTACTAAACTTCTTTCAACTTATTCAATGTGCTTATTACTATATTCATTATGTTAATGGGTTATAAACTAGGTATCTTTGATAGTGATCAATTAAAAAAGAAAAAAAAAAAAGCATTGATTAGCGCTGATTCTGAAGACTAAATGTATCTCTCAGACGTGTCTATGCGTCCAAGAAAACTAAAAACACCGGATGAATTATTTGCGAATCATTGCATTACACAGTTTAATTACAATCGTGCTAAACTAATTAATTTCATCTTGTAATCAACATAACATTACTCATTTGTAAATTTGGTAAGAAGGAAAAAAGTGATTGTTTTAATATCTGGTTGCTTTCCATATAAACTTATTTTAACCTTCGATTTTTTATGATGTTATTTAATAAATTAAAAGTAAAAACTTAGTTTAATGGACTGTCAATGACTGTCCCATTAAAAACACGGCGGCTTTTCAAGATAAAATACGTTGCTGTTAAAAATAAAAATAAAAAGACATACATGTACAACGGAAGTTATGGTTTATGTTACGGAATTCGAAAAATTACGGAAGTAAATAAATAAAAAAGTTCAATGATCACGCATTAAATATGTTACAGATGTACCATTTATCACGCCGAAAGTGACACGAAATAGAAATGACGGAGGTTTGCCTGGCGCTGCCTGGAGGAAGAAATGATCGAAAACGAAATATTAAATTAAAAATAATGATCTTTTTCTATATAATTTTTAGTTTTATAAAAATACACATAAAAAGAACAAATAATATAGTTTACTATTTACATTAAAGCAGGGCCAAAAACATCTAATAAAAGCCAACCGGAAATTGGATTTTTGATACGTTAGTTATTTCAGGAAACTCTCGTTTATCCTTTAATTTTAAAAATGTTTCACTTTTTTCTAAAACTTGTAGTTTCAAGTTTTTGATATTATATTACCATAAAACAAATTTATTCAAGGCTTAAATATTTAGTAGTAATGGAAAGAATGTTTACTAACAGATATGACTTTGAATTTTGGTTTGAGACTAAGTGAACTGAGGAACACGTGCTAACATGTTTTGATTTAAAAAGTGAGGTACTTTCGTCGAAGATGAATCTTCGTAAGAGAAGAAAGCTGAACGATGGATCAGAAGAACAAAGAATGGTGGGTTTTAATGAAAACACTTCATTGTCTTTCTGATGACATTTATAATGCAATGTGTCTTATATCAAAAAGCCAGAATTTTTCAATTTACACCCCTGTGCTTTCTTAATTGTCTCTCTCATTTCAAGAGATCTTTCCCATATTGACGGACCTCGAGTTATGTAAATCTATACTTATAGGCGACATATACATTGTCTCGTGCTGTGTTTGAGGAAATAGAGAGATATTTAACAGAATCATGTTTCATTATTTGGAGTGAATGTATAAATAAAGAAAAAAACTTAAAAGTCAACGAAATTTCATTTGGATTATTCAAAAAATTTATGGAGAAAATTCACAAGTTAAAAAATAAATTAAAAATCAGCAATGTAAACAATGATTGTTAAAGCATTAATAATGTTAATTAGCAATAATATTAATCAAGAAGTCAATAATGGAATAATATAAGACAAACGAGATATTAATGTAATAGTAGCATGGGCGGATTTACGGGGGTGCGCCGCACCCCAAGATTTTTGGGATGATATTTTTTTTTACAGATAAATAAAAATGTTTTCTATTATAATAATTTTATTAATTATTAATTTAGGCCTAAAAACAGAACATTTAAATTGGGTTTTGGTGTTTGAATTTGGTATACAAATACCTCATACCTTCCGGTGAGCTCGCACCCCCAGATATCAAGACCTAAATCCGCCCATGAATAGTAGCATTCATGATTGTTATTTATTTAAATTTGTTCACTGATAAGAAAGAGGACGTTAATTTCCTCCTCTTAAATATGTATAATATGTTTTTTCCTGAAGAAAGTCTTTGGTTAAAAGACAGAAATTACCAGATTTAATTGCAGTTAGATCCTATTATACTTTGATGTTTTATTCATCTGTGCATTGATTCGACCTATAAGGGTCAGTCATTTAAAAACCGAACACCTGATGGAAAAGCACAATAACTTTGAGTCAGCTACAAGTAGTCGCCACACCTGTTGAGACACTTATCCCACTACTAAATGAGACACTGAATGCCTCTGGAAGAAGTCTTTGGGTTGTTGCTGTAACCATTGTTGAACTGTGTCCTTCACGCCATCGTCCGATGTGAATCGTTTACCTCTGAGGGCACATTTCAATTCTCCGAACACTTAAAAATCACAGGGGACATGTCAGGACTGTGTGTATGTGTGTGTGTGGGGGGGGGGGGGGGGTATTAGCATTTCCCACAAGAATTTCTGCATTGTGGAGCAGACAACATCGGCAGTATGTGGACAGGTATTGTCGTGGAGCAAAATGACATCTCTGAGATCAGTCCAGAACATTTTGCCTTTATTGCTCGCCGCAACTTCGTGAGCGTGCCGACATAGTGCACAGCATTCACAGTTGCCCCTTTCTCCAGAAACTCGATGAGGAATGTGCCATGTTGATTAAAGAATAATGTCATCATTGCCTTATCCTTGCTGTTCTGTATGGCCTTGGACTTCTTTCGTGGAGGGGAGGCGGAATGTTTCCCCTGCAGGTTCTGCAGATTGTCTCAGATTGGTAATCATGACACCATGTCTCATCACCTGTCACAATGTGTAACAAAAACAGGTTACCTTGTTGCTGAAATCGCTGCAGATGCTACAGAGCAATGGCCATGCGATAGCCTGTTTGACCTTCATTAAGGTTATGGGGAACCCATTGAGCGCAGATTTTCTGGTACCAAGCCTATCGGTGATGATTTGATGGATGGTACCGTGACTCAGACCCACCAGTGCCGTGATATCATCCACAGTCAGGTGCCGGTTACCTCTAATCAACTCGTCCACATGCGCTACAACACTGCTCATCTTTGCTCGCTTTCATTTTTACGGTTGGACAGTGACTACACTGTCACCAGTGGTGTTCGGTGCATTCACTGTGCGTCACGTGACGTCATGGGGCAAGGTAAACTAGGTTCTCCGATGTACTCGCTTCCTTTATATGGGACGTAACTCACAAGGATGACAGACACATTTCTACAATCACATATGTTCAGTTATTAAATGACTGACCCTTATAGTTGATTTCTGGAGGAGGGAGGGAATCGTCAATTATGTAGTTGTGGGTAAGGTGGACTACCTGTCAAGTACAGATATCCATTTTTTTTTAATGAGTTTTGGATCAGTATGGAATGTTAAAGTTAAAGCTTTAACCAGCATTTAGAAGGAATGCATTCTTTGGAATTTGCTCCTTTTTTCTGGAACTTTTAAATGCACAAGTTCCTGTTTCAATTTCGACTATTTTGGAGCTAACTCACTCATACATACTTTGTCGGATTGATTGATTGTCCATGAAAGATGTTGGCAAATGCTGCATCCAGCTTGCCATTTCTCTGCTGCACCCACAGCTTGCCATTTCTTATTCAAAGCAACCCATTGGGGTTTCCCTCAGCTGCCATCCAAGGGCACACAGGGTAAGAGTCTGGTCTCCCTCCTTTTAATATCCTGGGAAAGATATTGAGATGGTTTTTCCATTTGTGAACCTCAGGAAGCCGTTATGGAATGGAAGAGAAAGACGAAGAAGCAGACAAAACACAAGAAAGGATATAAACATCCATGCCGACCCCGCCACTGCCTTCATCACAAGATTTTGGAGCTAAATAAAGTTTTAATTCTAGCATGATTTTATTTTTTGTTGGTTGTGAAAATTATGAAAAAAAGTGGATAGTTTCTTTTTTTGAAAGAACAGAACTTTTAAGTTACTGTCCCCCCTCCCTTTTATTTTTTTATTTTTTTTATTTTTCAGAGAACTAAAATAAGTTTATTATTTTTAAAAAAACTTTTCAAGCACTGGCATTAATCCATATCTGTATCTAATAAAGAATGCAGCAGTCTTGAAGATATAAATATAGTTTGCTTGGAAGTTGTCAGATATGACTAATTTTCAGGAAAACTTTTTTTTTTTTTTTTTTTATTTGCTTTTCTCAAGTTTTATTTCCTATCATTGGTTTATGTAGAACTTTAAAGATACTTAAGACAAGTAAACAATATTGCAGCCAAAAAAGGCATGAAAGGTATATTACATGACTCGTAGACAAAAGTCCGGAACAATTTGATAGATATTTATATACTTTAAAATATGAATAGATACATTACTTTACTAAATTTAAAACAATTTAATGAGATTATTTACGGTTCAAGATTTTTTAAATAAATCTCTTCATTAGAATCTAAATTTGTCTTTTAGGGAACATCATCAACGTGTGCTACAGATTCTCCACCAAATGAGAGAACTCCTTCTAAAAATGGAAAAGGGAAAAATTCTCAGAATTTTTGTAAGTATTCACACTTTAACACTTAAGCTGCTGACTGGTTAATTGTAGTCGACCCCTGTATATTGATCAATTTTGAGGTTTGGGATAAAATTTATAGTTTTGTCATAGTATTGTATATTTGAATGAAAGGTTTATAGAGCTTTAATTTGTTACCATGAACATGGGGGTATGATTAAGCATATGGTTTTGTATTTCCGTTGAAAAATTTCGTTTTTCTAAAAAAAAATATAAGAATAACATCTATTTAACAATGCTATTCGACTCTTTATTTAACCGATTCAGAGCCTAATTATTATAGATTATTTTATTCCCAGAATCTTTTCATTTATTTCTTATGTTTAGTTCCATAAAAGCCTTTTCCTTCGGATGATTGATAAAAGGAATGGAGCCATTTTTAGTTTTGTCATGCTCTGAAATCTGCTCAACAAGCATTTTTTCACAGTTGTAATAAATGAAAATGATCTTTTAGCACCATCTAACAGCAAATTTGTGTAGCTAAATGTTCAACAAACATGTCTCAGTCATATCTTATGAGAGTATACATACATTGCAGAAGCTATTCACATTATATGTTAAAAAACGTTTCAGTATGTTTTTCATAGCAAAATGTTAATATACAGCCTAAGACTTTGAAATTTATATACTGGACTAATTCACTGAATCCTGAGGAACGTATATAGTTCATTATGCAAATCAGTATTTTGTTCCTTACAAAAGTCATGTAGGGATAAATAATAATTTTGATACAAATGATAGCTAATTATGAAGCGGGGGAAAGGTCACAGATACCAGCAATTGGACAACTTTGACCACAATTATATAGATTGCAAAAATGGTCTACGTGCCATAGTACAAACTTCTTAATGTTTAAGAAGTATCCCAAGTGCAATCTTTCAAAAAGATAAACTTACTCCACATTCTGATACATCTCCATTAAAAAAATAAGATGCCTAGATTCTTCTGTGGCCAGCAGGTATTTTAGACTTGCACCACTAAAGCATATTCCAATTCTTGGCCACATCTACCTGTAATACTATTGCTAGGGAATCGTAGCACAATGCATGGGGACTGTCCTAAATCATGTTGGGATTTTTTATGATGAAATATTACTGTACCTTTCCCCTGTGATTCAGTTACAAGACTTAAATACTTGTATAATCTAAGGAAATATAGTCATATAGATGGCAGCATTGTCCTGTAAAATGAAATCGTATCCCTCCAATCAATTTCCAAAGTTTCTGGAAAGAGCAATTTCAAAGTTGCAGTGTGTATTTACATTTTCAAATTTATATTTTTTAACAGTGTTTTAATGAAGAAATAATTAATAATAATAATTTTGTTGCATTTTAATGATATGCAGTGTACCACATGAAATTGGTTTGAGTGTGACTTACACTGAAAGTTGGTTTCATATTATCTCTTAGAGATGACTGTATAGATAGTGCAGTTTCTAATACTATTACAATGTTAGTATTAAATAAATCTGATTAAAAGATTACTTATAAATGTTAATAAGAAGCTACAATAAAGTATTAAAAAAACCTTTACTGTTCAATTAAAAATTAATATTGAGATGCAGGCCTATTTTTCTTATGAGTAATCGGGTACCACAAAAAGGAAATGAAGTTAGTTGAATTAGAAAATTGAAAGTATTGCACAGATTGATAATTTGCTACGGTTGTGTATTTGATTTTTGGAGTTGGTATAAATATAACTTTAAAAAAAACCATTTTGAAGTTTTGGGGTTTCGAAAACAAATAGTTAAGACTAAGACTATTGACCATAAGACTACCTATTGTTCAGATTTTGAATAAAGGATCTGTAACAGATAAAGATGGTACAGGACAGTATAGTTAGGTGTCCCACAACAGTCCTCTGCGGTCCTTTGGATCATGGAAGGTAAGACTTCCTGTGTGTTATGACCAATGGGACTAAGTTGTAGTTGGGTGTCAAACCCACCACCTGCAACCAGGCCCATGAAAGGACAGTATAGGCTACTAAAGTACACAACCTTGACAAAAATGCCAGTCCTACACTTCCATTCCTTTCACTACAGGAAAGAGACATATTCCTGTTTAATAGACCCCAAGACTTACTCAAAATCCCTATCAGGAAACAGTCAGAAAAAAAGTCCTACCTGCCAGCTGTTTGAGACTTTTCCTATTTGAATCCATTTCCATATGTAAGAAGAATGAAATTTTTGCACTCCAGCACTGACACATATTAGTATCAAGGAAAGAATAGCAATAAATTCTGTACTGATATAAGTACTTGCATATTGAATGGAGAAGCAGATTAATAAATAAAAAAAATTGAATGAATGAAGGAAGTCCAAGTAGAGATTGATAGATGGCATTTCGCCAGTTTTAAATTCTAGAGGACAGTCAGATAAAAAAACGATATTAAAATGCGTTTAATCCATTTTGGAGAAAAATACTTGAGAAAAATTTGGTATAGTAGACGATGATGTTGATAGTTATAAAATTAATTTTAATTTCAGGAGAACTTTTATATTAAGACAGAACTGTTTTATTAAAATCTACAAAGATATAACTGAAAATCTTATCAAGTATTTTAGTTACATTCTGTAGCAGTAAACATATTAAGGAATTTATCTTTTGTTTTTGTCCTTAATAGTGGCTGTGGCTTACAAAAAAAGTATTTAAGTGTACTTTCTTCTCTGAAAGCTAAATAAAACCAACATTGTTTCTGATTTTAAAAGGCAAAAGTATAAACGAACAAAAACATAAAAAATTGAATATCTCTAGTACAACTGCTTTTATATGTAGAATTTACAAAGAATCATAAATATTATCAATTTATACTTACTAACTTATTTCTCATTGCAGCTGATGTAAATAGATGGGTCAAAAGATTAACTCAAGCATTACGTCAATCTTTGGCTTGTCAGAGATGGGAGGAGGCATCAAAACTTTTGTATGCCCTGACTCATGAACCAGATAGGACTTCAGAAGTTATTTGGAAAGTATGTGCAGTCAAAAAGCATCAATTATCTAATTACTTCATTTATAATTTTATTTGCAGTGAAATGTTCCATTAATATAGGTTTAGCAAAATTTCCTGTAACATCCCTATTGTAGTTATGATGCGACGAACAGTGCAGTTGGATAGAGCACATGTTCAAGTTTCTTTTTGTATGTCTCATAACTAGGAAATATGACCTACATTAGTCACATGGCAACTGTAAACCCGGTATGCACAGTCCTGGCCAACGCGACAGCAGTGGGTCATTGGCTGTTGCACCATTTAACAAATAATTGCCGCTGCTCATGTGGTGTTAAGAATGAATGTGTTCTTCTGTAGTTTTGTTGTTAAAGACAAGGTGTTTGTACTGCTCTTACCACGGGATCTCAACAAAGTGAAAATGCACATTTTCACTGCAATTGCAACAATAGATGGATCAATGCTACGTCACGTTTGAGAAGACTTTCAATACCGTTTGGGCATTTGTCTTGTTAACAATAGTGACCATATCAAACATTTCTAAGCTATGCATGCAAAAAAAAAAAAAAAACTTGAACATGTGCTCTAACGTTCATTCATTCACACCAAACTACAATAGCGATGGTGTACAGGAAATTTTTGAAATCGTTCAAATCATTTTTGCTCACCCAGTACATATTATTGGAAGAAGAAGATTAAAGGCCTTTCTAAAAATAAAAAGGCTACCATTATAAAACTAATATTTAAAAAGCTGTTTATTAAAAATTATGTCTAGGGAGACAATTTAATTTGTCTTCCAAAAAGAAGCATTTGCTATTTAATGGTATCCATATCAAGCATCTCTCTGTATTTATCATTGATTACAATTATTATTAAAAAAAAATAAGGTTTAAATAATTCAAGAAAATATGAATTGAATATTTTAAGTGTGTTCTATGAATAGGACTTGCTTAATATGAGTTTTTTTAATAAATTAAGTAAATGCTATTTTTTAGCTTTATTTGCCCCCTCATTTCCACCATTATAATTTGTAATGGAAATCATCCCCTCTTAAATACTAAATACAACTTTTATCAGTTTTCTTGTTACATCAGGATTTAATGATTTTGTCTGACGGGAATTTCAGGGAATATTGTCTACTGTCTCAATGCACCTAAATTTTCTTAATATTAAATTAATCTTGAGATAAGTAGTCAAAAATAAAAAGCAAGGAACTTGCTTTGCTCAAATTTTATTACAGTGTTAGTAGAAATGAAGATATACAGTAATATTTGGGTAGATTGGGTATTTCCCAAGCCAGGCATTTCCATTGTAATCTTGCCTTGTGTTCCTGATTATGCCTAATATGGCAATTTATTTCTAATAATTATAGTATACAGAGACAATCTTGTAATAAACTTAATTCTATATATACTGATGTTTTTGAAAATTGCAACACCATGAAGGAACCATCAGAGTGGAAGGAAATTTATTACACACGTTATTAATAGTGATACAAACAAACGATTAAAGTTTCAGAGCAATGCAACAACAGTACTAAAAAATTAGTATGGTGTAAAGCCTCCATGAGCTGCAATAAGAGCTGCTATACACTATGGCTTCGAATGAAACAGGCCTTGGATGTGTTCCTGGAGTATCGCCTGCCAGGCTGCTTCTATCCGACTTCACAGTTCACCGTTATTGGCTACTGGAATAAAGTGACAGGCTAGTTGCTGAGTGACCATATCCCAGACATGTTCAATAGGAGATATATCAGGCAAACATGCAAGCCAGGGAAGAAGGAGTATTGTCCAGGTCGACTTCAAGGCTATTTCTGGCAACATACGGTTGGGCATAGTCTTGTTGGAATGTGGCTTCAGGAGTGTGCTGAAGGAAAGGTACGACTTCAGCCTCCACATCTTTCCTGATGTATCGATTGTTGTTGAGTGCCCATAATTCGTAGCAGCCGAGATCACCTATGATATCCAATTGCTTCCCAAACCATCATGCCTATCATTCGTGCAGGATGACGCTGGACAATGCAGTCTGAAAGATGGTGCTCACCTTGATATTGTCTAATGCATTTGCGACCATCATTGTAATCCAAGTTGAAGCTAGACTCGTCCGAAAACACAACATGGTTCCAATCTGTATGCCAGTGGGTATGTTTGTGAGCCCATTGTAGCCTGAGGCGTGAATGATTGAGACCCAAGGGGTATTCCTTTCTTCTGCAAAGCAGTTCTCTGCGCAGCAGATGCCGTTGAACCATGGAACCTGTTGCAATGTTCCAATATTGTGTTAACACTTGAGAAAAAGCTGAACAGTCCATCACTGCCATGCAAATAATGTGTCTATCATCCTGTGGTGTCATCACATTTTGTGGCCCACTTTCAGATTTTCGACTCGTCTTTGTTCTCGTCAGTCCACTGCTTCCATACTCGCATATCTGTCGTGGCATTATGTCCCATACGAGCAGCAATTTCGCAGTAAGAAAATCCTCCTTCACGTAAGCCGATCATTCGGCCTGTTCAAACTCCTTAGCTTGCTTATAAGGTGCCCTTTGACATCGACAAGGCAGGCTGACTCCAGTAGGCACGTGTACAGCTCACTGACGATAAAAAAGTACTTGTCTGAATCCACAACAGTCCTCTACTTATGTGCTCTTACACGACAGTTCAGAAAGCGCTGATGAGTCTAGGCATGTGCAATCATTCCCAAATTTTAATCATTTGCATATGATACTATGCTTTACATTTCCTGTAAGTTTCACTTCATTTGCATGTTTCCTTCGTGTGTTGCATTTTTCACAAACACGAATATATAAAAAAAGATTCCTTTTCACAAGCACTATTTACAATGAATCAACTTGTTGAAATAGAAAAGATTTTGACACCCTTCATTTCTTTCCTGGCCTCTTTCAACCTGTTTTTTGAACTACTTCATTCCAATTTATCAAAATTGTTATTTCAAGTGCAGTGTTACCTTTAGGACTAGCATTAGTTTCTTGAAATCAGGTTTTAATAAGATATGTTCTCGGTATAAATTGCATCAGTGATGTGTCATACTTGCTGGGAAGAATAGGAAAACCTATTCATGGCCCACCTTCTTGTTTACTAATTCAGGGTGTCTACAGAATCAGGGAAATCAGGGAATCAGGGAATTATCAGGGAATTTTGTTATTCTGGAAAAAATCAGGGAATTATCAGGGAATTTTGCAATTATTACTTAAAATCAGGGAAATTTATGATCTTTTGCCAAGCACGAGCTTTTATCTTAAGGGAGCATTCAAGGTCACGCGTCACGTCGATCCCCTCTTTCCCGCCGGCCGGTCTAATGGGGTTGAATAGTGACGTCATATCCTGTACTATATTTCCGCCACTGAAACTGAAACCGAAACTTACTACGAGGAATATTAGATATTGGTGTACAAAGACAAATGAAGTAAAAACAAGATATTTGAACTCAACCTTTCTTGGACGCACTCGTGCAACTGATTTGGTGAATTCGTTTGTTGAGGTTACTAAACCTATGGATTTGAAGAAACTTCTACAAATCTCGATGGATGGGCCTAACGTAAATCAAAAGTTTTTTAAAGAACTTTCGTGCTCTTTAAAGGAAACTAAGGAAGATGCTGAAGTACTGAATATTGGCTCATGTGGACTACATGCATTGAACATAGCTTTCAAAACAGGAGTGTCAGTTACGAACTGGAAGATTATGGAGTTTCATCGAGCTTTATATTCCTTGTTCAAAGATTCCCCAGCAAGAAGAACATTATTTACGGAATATATAAATTCACAAATATTTCCAAAAAAGTTTTGCTTTGTTAGGTGGGTTGAGAACACTGGTGTAACAGAACGATCATTGCAGCTTATCCCATTGCTAAGGAAGTTTATAGAAGGAATAGAGAAGGACAAAATGGCTCCAAATTCAAAAAGTTATAAGGAAGTTAAAAGTGCTATTTATGATTCTCTCTTACCAGCAAAGCTTGCTTTTTTTTTCATTTAGTTGCTTCCGATTTTGAAATGTTCTTAAGGGAGTACCAAACAGATGCTACCTTAATACCATTTCTTTATTCTGACCTAAGTAATTTGTCACTAAAATTCATGCAGCGCTTTCTTAAAAAAGAGGCATTAAGCAAAAATATTACAAGCATAGACGTGGAGGACAAATCAAATTTTCTGCCAGTTAAACAAATAGATATTTGTTTATCTGCTCAAAGCAATTTGAAAAAGGCGAAAGTATCTGATTTGCAAATAGCTGAATTTAAAGTTGACTATAGACGCATATTGATTCAATGTTTACTGAAACTCCAAAGTAAATCTTCCCTTATTTACAAGCTGACTAAAGCAGTGTCCTGTTTTGACCCTAAAATAGCAATAAATGAAAATATATTTTCATGTAGATTATCAAGTCTGTTGGTAATTCTTTCTGAAAAAAACTGGATATCATGCACTTTAGCTGAGAAAGCTAAGAATCAATTAAAACAAATATGTTCACAGCCAGAAAATATCTCAAAGTTAAAGATGTATAAAAGATCAACTGCACATATTGATAATTTCTGGTGTAGTTTGGTATCTGCTGAAGAAAATGGAGCACCTGAAGCTATGACAGTGATACAGTTAGTCATGGTATTGTCGCATGGCAATGCAAGCTTAGAAAAAGGTTTTTCTATAAACAAAGATACTTTAGAGCAGAATATCAAAGAAGAAACTATCATTGCCAGAAGATCCATTTATGATAGTGTATTGTCTAAAGGTGGCATAAATAACATTGAAATTACTAAGAAGATGGTCCTTGATGTAAGAAATGCAAGAGCTAAGTATTCCGAGGCAATGGAACAAAAAAAGAAAGAAAATCAAGAATTGGCAGTAGCTGTTAAAAGAAAAAGAGAGGCTGAACTTGAACTGAAAAGGCTTAATGACAAAAAAATTAAAATCTTAGAAGCAGCACAAAAGGAATCTGAAATGATTGAAAATGAAATTGCTGCGATAAAGCTTTCAAAAATTTAAATAACCAGTATCATGCTGTACATTACAATAAATCTTGAACTCCGTTGAGTTTAATTTTGTGTATATTGTTGCAATAAATCTTTTAAAAGGTAAGATATTGTAAACTCATTAATTTATAATTTTTTATTTCTCTCTTCTTTTTTTAAGTATTTCATCATTACTGTTTTTATAGAATTTTTTGCTTATTCTTTTATTATACTTAGATAAAATAGTAAATAGTTACCAAGTAGTTAAAATCAGGGAATTTTTCTCTTATGATCAGGGAATTTTTAAGAAATTGTTCGTGAAATCAGGGAAAAATCAGGGAATTTTTTTATTCAGATTTTGTAGACACCCTGTAATTGTTTTGAAGATATCTAGATACTGCCAAACAATCCCCAATGGATATTTGATGCATCTCAGTAGAATCTTATGCCATATCAGTTTTTTTAATCCTTTCTCTGTTGAACTGACTCGTTTTGCTGCATTGTGACAAATTCATCTACTATTTCTTTTTTAATTGTTAGGGAAATGGAGATATTTAAATGCTTTATTATCTTAATCAACATTTTTTTTTCCACAGCTGTCAATTAGTTCCACTGTTGCTGCTTGCCATTTGCCTAGTCTTCACAATCGTCTGTCAAATCAGCTCTTTTTTTTTTTCCAACGAAAATGTGCAAATGTACACTTCTGTGTTTCTGCGATTTTGGTTTCGACTCGTTATCTTTGCTTTTGTCATTAATCTCAAATTCCTTATTATGCAAGCAATTTGTTTGTGTCGGCTACATTTAGGGGTGAATTTTCCACTAATTGATCTGATCCTTTGCTTATCTTTTCCACTGTCACTCATTTTGATAATTAAACCACAGAGTTGCATCACCAGTTGATTTGGAATGATTGTCTAATATTCATTGCTCTTGCTTGAACTCTTAATCCATGACATCTTGCCTTGTTGTATATTAAATCTTTCTGTAGTTGTTAATTTGAGGTTTCAGTCTTATTAAAATCTTTTCTTGTCGCTTATTAATTCCCTTAATGCTGTACATTGCAGTAAGTTAGTATTACATGCTTCCCATCATTCCCTTTTTGTCACCCATTCCTTCATCCAAATATGTAACACCTGAATTGCAGCTGGTCACCATTCTCATGTTCTTTCCCAGCATAAACTTTCTTTTTTTGTTTTGCAATCTCTATCTTGGATTCTATCTTCATCAGTAAGGTCTTTCAGACTAAGTCTGGTGTTACCCAGAATTCTTTCTGTTCTTTCCATTTCACTGTTGGTGTCTTGTGGCTGCAATTCTTGTATTTGCATAACAGTCCCTTAGTAAATGGCCCTGACCAGGGCCGGATTATCGCATAGACAAATGTCTAGGGCCCAGTCAAACTGTCTATTTTTAAGGTGTTTTGGTTGAACAGATAGGTTCCCAGCGTTTTTTTTTTTTTTTTGGTTGAACAGATAGGTTTATACCCCTGAAACCCCTGATTTAACATTTTTTTTCCTTTCAATTTATTTGCATCCTCCTTTTCATTTTAGAAAAAATGGTCACCTTACTATTTTGAAAAGATTTGTAAATAAAATAGGTGCACTCATTCTACATTCATAATTTTTCCCATCGCCTTACATTCCAATGTAACTTTTATTAATAACTTTTTTAATAAGACTAACCTATTAATAATAAATAATAAGACTTTTTCTTGTGTGAGAGGGAGGGGGCCCGGTGAGAAGAAAATGTCTAGGGCCCCAAAGCAGGTTAATCCGGCCCTGGCCCTGACGTATTGCTTGAAGCTCTTTAAAGCACTGTCTAATCTTCTATAAGCATTGATATCCTTTTCACTGCATTGTTGAACTGCAAGGGGGTACTGCACTCATTCTACATTCATAATTTTTCCCATCGCCTTACATTCCAATGTAACTTTTATTAATAACTTTTTTAATAAGACTAACCTATTATTTCTGTTTTAGATTTGCATCAAACAACTGCATGTTTGAACTCTTCCACTTTATTAGACTGAGTTTATACTATAGCGTTTTATAGGTTTTCCCAGGCTTTGTTGGATCCTGAAAATAAGAGGTAGCTGAATACTTTTGGCCCAATACTATATTGTATTACACCAATCTGTAGATTGAATCAGTATTATACTGACTTTTTACTAAGAAGCATTGCCTTTTTATCTGTTAAAATTAATAGCTTGTTGTTAATATACACTTATTTATGTTTTTCAGGCTGGTTTTCAAGTTCTTTGTAATCATAAAAATTCTACCGTGACTTCTGTTAAGCAATTTGCAAGGTAACTATTAAACTTATATTATAATAAATAGGAAAGGTCAATATAAAGAGGAAGTGAAAATAAATAAAACGCACTTTCTTG
>JAFIDM010083609.1:39358-51130 GCA_023159025.1 Thereuonema tuberculata | reverse complement strand
CCTATCTGTTCAACCAAAAAAAAAAAAAACCTTCAAACCTATCTGTTGAACCAAAAATAAAAAAAAAAACCTTCAAACCTATCTGTTCAACCAAAAATAAAAAAAAAACCTTCAAACCTATCTGTTCAACAGATCTTCGATATGCTCGCGCCCCCCCTTTAGTTTTCTCGCGCCCCCCTAGGGGGGCGCGCCCCACAGGTTGAGAAACACTGCATTAGACTAATTAATGATTTTATAATTTATAATAACAATTATTAATAATATATGTAATTTACACAAATATCTTACTAATTATTATAAATGCAGTCTCAAATCATAATTAATAATAAATGTAATTTATATAAACTTCAAATTTTCAAATAATTAGGCCAGATGTGTTTCATCAACATTCCAATATTGAAGTCTTTGACAAACGCTATTGCAGATTATGACACTTTTCAATGTATATGTTGGCAGCAATATAAAGCCTCAAAACTTTCATTTTAAGTTCGACACTCTCGGGCGACAGGTTGTGCACCACTGTTATACGACAATGTAAGCACTAAATTTAGATATGACATTCCGCATTCTGAAGTAAATACAGAATATTGAGAATGATCATAACAAGAAAACTAAAACTTATTAAGTATCAACACTGGAGCAATAGACTGTAGGAAATGGTTGTATCAATAGATGGCTAACAGGGTTACTGTCTTTTTGATTTTCTTCTGTTCCTCCCTTTTTTTTTCTTACATTACAATTTCTAGTAAAATAAAAACTACACTTCTTGGACAAGTGTCAACAAGTTTCAGGGTATGTTTTAAGCAGCGGTCAAAATAAAGAAATTACATAATTTGCTGTTACTTCTTAACTGTTGAAACAATTAGATAAAGTAACAGAACTCAGTTTATCTCAGATATTTGTCGACAAAAGCTGCTTCAGGTCTACATTATTTCTTCTCTTTATACTGAATAATATTCTACCCATTTTTTAACGTACATCAGATATATTTAATGTTTTGTATTCTGATAGAAAGATTTAAATGTCCAAAAATCTTTTTCTACAATTCGGGGAGATATCCTACTTGTTGTAATTGTAATATTCCGAAATTGACAAGAAAATAATAATTCTATTTCACTAGTGATCACAAATTTCATTATTTACACTTTTATATTAGTTCTCCTATCTACACTATGGGATCAAAAATATCCAGACTCCCCTCTGCAATCATGAGGTGGCATCAGAGAGTGTGTGTGTGGCGAAGGAATGGTTCATGGAACGGACTCGGCCCTATTGTATTATTGCATGGCAATGTAAATGCGGAAGGGTACAAGTATATTTTGACGAGTTACGTAGTGCCTATGGTAGAGGACCACTTCGGTGATGACTATCAGCTTTACTCTGCTATCATAACAATGCTCCATTGTCATAAAGTTAAGTTTGTGAGGGAATGTTTGTGAATAATAGGCATTCCGAAATTGACTGGTCTGCTCAGAACTCCATCGAACACTTACGGGAGAAATTAGATCGTCGACTTCACTCCAATGTCCCACATATTGACCTGCTCTAACTATAGCTCTTCTGGAAGAATAGGCTGTCATTCATCCAGAGATGTTCAGGCACGTGGTAGAAAGTCTTCTTGGCAGAGCCACGGCTGCGATAAAGGCAAAAGGCAGACCCACCCCATACTAATATCCATTATTGGGGAGTGTATTAACGGAAAAGTCTCACTATGGTTTCGGATGGGTGTCCAGATATTTTTGATCACAAATGTACATTTATTACTATTTATATTTACAATATATATGTTTCCTTGTTTGTATATCTTCTGATGCAGAAAAATGGATTTTCAATGCAAAACTTGTTTGATAAAAATCTCAAGACCAAAATAAGAGCAGTTTCTCATATGTCAACACAAACAAATCTTAGACATCATGGAGACTACAACTTATTATTTTTTTTTACATGTGTATTTTCTTGTAAAAAAGATGATTTTATCTTTTCCTTAAATAAAATTGTGAAAAAAAAAATTAACAGAGATGGAAATGACAATAAACTCAATTTTGTACTATAAAAAAATCATAGGAGGGTCAATCAACTATTCTTTGGACCTAAGTGTGTGACGATCTCAAATTTAATAAACATTGTTTTTGGAAATAATTATTGGACTTTATTTTTACCCCAAAGTATTCTTAGATCATTGATCAAACAGTGACCTATATCAGTTTAAATACGAATATTTTAGTATTTTTAAGGTAACTTAGGGGACAATGTTTCCCCGCGAGTATTTGGTTTCCTTCAGAGACTTTGCAAACTCCCAAAGCGAATATTTTAATACAGATTGCTATTAAATATACAAAATATATGTTAAATAGTAGTAACTGATAGTAAGGATATGCGACAATGACAGGGAAATTTCGAAATATTACACAATAAAGTAGGTTGTTTGTTTTGTTTTGTCCCGCAGGGCAGAGTTGGCGTTAGGGGGTGGCGAATGGGGCGACCGCACCTGGTTAGAAGAAAGAGGATAAAATAGGATCGTAGGTTTTTTTCTTTTTTTTTTTGGTTGTTAAAATAGGATTGGCAAGGGCACGGGCAAAATTCATCTCGCCCGAGGCCCCGCTCCCTCCTAGCGCCGGCCCTGAGCGGGGATAGTCACACAGGGGACAAATTACCACCATAATCTCACTAAATAAAGCAAAATATTGCTCTTCATATTAAAAAAGTGCTGTATCCGTTATCTTAACTAAAACTTCATTCACTAATCTTTAAAATGTACTGCACAGGAAGTCAAGATTTTCTTTTTTTTTTTTTGGTTAGAAAATCATTATTTTCTCGCTCTCGTTTAGTACAAAGAATAGTTGATTGACCTAGAAATTCAGCAAAAGGGGTGTGTGCAGGAAAGAAAAAAATAAAATTGTGAACAAAGGGACTAATTTTTTCTTACTTTTGGTACACAGGTATCGGTTTAGCTCTGAAGTCGTCACGAATGCAAGTGACCATGTACATTTCAACGACAATCTGAAGCTCGCAGCTCACCATGTATTCTCTAATAAATATATTTTGTGGCCTATCTTTCAGTTCCTTTTTTTTTTTTTTTCAAAAATTAGGATCGGATCTAAAGAACTAGTAATTTACATTGATTTTCAACAAATGTTGAACGTTATTTTATAAAACAACATTTTTACATTAACAACCACATATCCTTACATTAAAAGGTTTAGAAATTTCCCGTTAATACGTTCCTGAGATGTTTAAGTGTTTTGTTAGATTTCCTATATCAATGCACAAAATAATAAAACAATTCAGGTATTAAACAAGTTAGATATTGAAAAAACCTTCTGCTAATGTTGGACATATTTTGTTTTTCAATTAAAAAAATTGCGGAGAGCCAACACACAAGACTAGTTAAAAACACTATATACAGTTAAAAAGCTCAGAACCGGTTTCGCCTCCAATACGAGGCTTTGAGAAAGAAGAGCGCTTGCGTCGAGAGAAATGGACACGTGCTGAATATCGCTCCATAGTTTTTTTAACTTTTACGTTTGATCACGGTATTGTCTCAAGACACAAATATAAGACATCAAGTATTAATAATGAGTGAGTACAACAAGTTAAAGATTAAATGCGCAGCTGGTAATAAGTTGTTAAATAAGGCTGAATTAAGATGTCTCGCATGTAGCGTGGAGCAACACGTTGCTTGTGCGGAGGACGAATATGCAAGTACCGACTCCCCCGGAAAAAATAAAAATTGGAAATGTGACAAATGTAAAAAGATTACAATAAGAAACAGAAGAGGTGAGAAAGACCTAAATTCAACAGAACAAAGAATGGAATTAACAAAACAGGCCAATGCGGGAATAATTACACTTTCCTTAGAGGAGAATATGGATGAGACCAATGTAAGTGTTTACAAAAGCCTAGGTCAAAATATTCTAAAAGAATTACTAGAAATTAAAAAAACTATTCAATTCGTTAATCATCAATATAAAGGCATTTTGGAATAACTAGATATATTTCAAAATACTCAAAAAGAACTAAATAGTAATTTAATAAAAAATGGAAATTGAAAATACCTTAAAAAAAGAGAAAATTCGAAAATTAGAGGATTCTATTAATGAATTAGAAGCATAACAAAGAAAAAACTAATTTAGAAGTAGTAGGAGTCCAAGACAAAGACAATGAAAATTTAGAAGAAATACTGTATAATATTGCAAAGGAATTGAACATTCAAGGCCCCCTCAATCAAATTGACGCAACCCATAGATATGGAAATATAAGGAGGAATAAATTCAAGCCAATAATAATTAAATTTAAAAAAAGAAAGGATAGGGAACTGTGGTTTTCACAACAAAACTTAAAAATTTAACAAATGAACTAATCTTTATGTAATAACAATAAAGAGAAAATCAATATTAATGAAATTCTTACTCAGAATCTTAAAAATTTGCTCTGGAAAACAAAGTTGGAAGTTATCAAAAAATTACAAATTTATATAGATTAACACCTATAAAATACTTGTAAGAAAAAAATGAATTTGAATTTATTCTTTGTTACGATATTAAATTATTGTGTAAAATAAGTTAATTAGTTTAAGTGAAATTTTAAAAGCATTAGATTGCTTGAAAAGAAATTTATTTATTATTTTTCCCCCTTCAACTGGAAGAGTTAATGACGTCATATAATGGAAGAGCGAGTCTTTTCGATTAGATTAGATCAGTTCAGTTGAGATTAGTTTAGATCAGTTGTAAGAACTGTTCAGATTAAATCAGTTGAGAGCAGTTTTAAGAACTGTTCAGATTAAATCAGTTGAGAGCAGTTTTAAGAACTGTTCATGATTAGTTCAGATCAGTTTTGGAAAGTTGAAACGCAGTAAGTTAGGAATGCGCATTGAGTTCCATGAAGGTAAATCGATTGGAACTCCAATTTAAAAGGATTGAATATTCGAAGACGAATACACACGCGGATAATTTGGGAAGAGAATTCCTAAGATTTGAAGAGAACTGGAAATTATCGTAAAGATAAGACGACAACTTAGAAGACCTGGAATTGCGTGTGGCGAATTCAGTCAAATAAAGTGATAAAGAACCGTGAAGATTCCTTAGTCATAACCGCAGTAACGCTCTGGATAATAATTGGACGAAGACCGCTGCTATAGAAGCAAGTAATAATATCCTAATGATTTATTACCGTATTATTATTCCAATAAGAAGAATTAATTTTCGTGGAAAACCAAAGCTAGAAGAATTAGTCGAAGCGATAATGGAGCTTTACCTAATTATTGCCGAAGAAGAACTCACGATAAGGAATAGTCAAAGTGATATTCAGGAACTTTATTTATTATTGAGAAGAATTTACTTTCCGTTAATTCCAGAAGACCGAAGTCTCAAGCGCTATTAGTTACAAAGCAGACGCTCCGTTCGAAAGGATTAAGGGGGAGAAGTCAGGAGTCTATTGAGAAGGCGCCATGTTCAAAAGTGCTACGATAGGATGCTACCTACGCAGCAAGGTTGGGTCGAATCGTAGAAGACAGGCAGAGGATTTCCAGCCGAATAGGTTCAACATAGATTATCATATACAGGTGAAAAACCGAACGAAAACACCGAACTGTAAGTAGTAATTACTTATTTACATTTTGGAGGAAGCAAGCAGCTCGCTAGCTAAATAGGATTAATTCCGAGAAGTGACAGTTTCAGAATTCAGTGCGTCGGTAGTGAACTTTGATTCAGTGAAAGCGAAGTTGAACTTATTTCACACAGGTGTATTTATTTATGATCATGAAAAGCCAATTTAAATTGGTTGCAGATAACTTAATTGATGCTATAAAGATTGAACTAGCTCACACAAGATTTGTGAATTGCCATTGCTTATTATTTATTATTCCCACAGGTGAATTAAAAGTCATAATTAATTTCACACAGGTGAATTATTAGTCATTAACGAATTTATTTTCAAGCGGTGCTATAGAGATAGGAACGCTCGTGTTTGTGAACGTTAATGTGTTTAGGATTACTAAAGTGACAGTAACTTACAATAAGCAGTGATACTAATTATCGGAGAAGCGTGCTTTAGTATTATTATTATTTATGTAGTGTACTACGTTATTAATTAACAAGTGAATTGTGCTACTACTCTTTATGAAAATAAATCAAGGTGATATTTGTAGTGAATATTGTTATGTGAAGTCTAGGACTGTAGTTGACTTCTTGAGAACTAGAACTGATAGAAATATCTATCGTGTATATAATTTTAGAAAAAAAAATTTTTATCACCACCATTTTATGATTTTTATCCCACTAAGTTTCTTGTTGTTCACTCTCCTACCAAGTAGGGTTTCTGCATTTAATACCCCAGCATTCTTCTAAAATCACAAAACAATATTTAGTATATTTACAATAATATCAATTTTCTCTCTTCCCCCATTTCCTTATTATATAAATCTATTCAAAAGACATACTGTAAAATACTAAACAAAAAAAATATTTAGAAAAAATGAAAATAGAAAAATGAAAAATGAAAATGAAAAATGTTATAAAACATATAAATATCTCATGGCGGATATAATTACTCAAATAGATCTGGGAAAGTTAAACATTACGGATAGTTATGAAAATTGGACTGGCGTCAAACACAATATATTATTTCTAAATATTAGCAGTATTCGTTCAAATTTTTAATACTTTATTTCTAATCAAAACTGTAAAATTGAAGATATAAAGCTAATAATTTAGTAGAAGTTAACGTCAAGATTGATGAAATTTCCAATTACAAAATTGCTAGATTTAATTCCATTAATAACCTTAGAATAAACTCAAAAGGAGGTGGGATAATGATATTTTATAGAGAATAGTTATTTTAGTTAGTATGGATAAAGATCAGGTGACAACATATGAAAATATCATTTGTTATATTTCAAGATAATTCTTGTCGTTTTAAAGAATTCCTCATATATGTAATATATATAAACCTCCCCACTCTAATAAATATCTTTTCATTAAGAATTAAAATCAAATTTTCTTAAGATACACAAAAAAAATATATTTAAATCAATTATTCATTGGAGACACAAATATGGATATAACAAAAAAACTCAAACTTATGATATAGGTAAATATTTACAAAACTTTTACAACTTAGGTTTGAAAAATTATTAAATAAAACGATCAGAAATATATGTACAAAAACTTCGAGATTTAAAACAAGTATAGATTATTATTTTCCGAAATTAAATAATTGTGAAATACAAGCAAATATAATTATACCAAAATGGTAATTATATTTCTGATCATTTTGGTATTTGACTGGAAATTATCACCTCTACAATCACTAATACTGGTTATATAAAAAATTTAAAAACTCATAACCTTCCTTTAAATGAGGATTATTTTAATAATAAAATATATAATCTTATTCAAGAAATAAAAATAAATTATAGTCAAGATTCAAATAAAATTATAAATAAATTATTAAAACAAATTAAAAAAGCGAAAAAATATTAAAAAAGACATTCTACTAATAATTATATTCCAACTAATTGGTTATTCTAATTATTCTAAAAAGTCATGAATGAACTCAGAAATTATAACACATATAGAAGAAAAAAATTAATTATTTAAAAAATGTAAGAATAACAAAACAAATGAGAAATATGAAAGCCAATACAAAATTAAAAGAAATTGGCTAAAAAAATTTATTATAAAACAAAAAAAAACCAACTATTTTAGAAATTTAATTAAGTATGATCCAAACCCTAATATTGCTATTTGGAAAACTTTAAACCAACATATTAACTACAAACCAAATAATAATATAAAGAACTCTTCGGAAATCCATAATCTTGTAAATAATTATGATATTAAGGTATTTTTTTAAAGATTAATAAATAAGAAAATAAGAAAATAAATAAGAAATAAAAAAAAAATTACAAGTAAATAAGTGTAAAAATAATTTCACTGAACATTTTAATATAGATTGTGATAACAATCATATTAAGAACTAAGCCATACCCCTGTCTTCCCCTGGTAAGTATGAGATAATCAAAGAAGAATCGATTCCAAGCGGTTATGGCAAAAGTGATATTTTATTCCTTTTTGAATGAACTCATTATTTGATAGCGCGCGCCATTGTTGACGGAGAGAAGCTAAAAAAAATGAAATATTGAAATTTATATCTAGTAATCTAGTATATCATAGAAATTTAATCTAGTAGGCTAAAATTAATGAGTTATTTTCTTTTTTCTCTGGCTCTTCTCTCATTGCGCCACCCACACAAAAAGGGAGTGATAAGAAACAATTTGAATGTAGCCCCCGTGGTGTAATGGATAGAACGTCTGATTTCGGATCCAAAAGGCTGCAGGTTCGATTCCCGTCGCAAATGTTTCATTATAGGAATTTTTTCACAGGAAATTAACAACTGCGCCGGACAGATAGGCAGAGAAGTAAAAGATTTTAGTGATATAGATTCGTCTGTACTCTTTCAACCGAATTATCAAGATATACAAAGAATTATAATGAATCGAAAACATCATTATTCATAGGGAAAATTCAGGAAATAAAAAATTATAAGGAATTAATCTCGTTTCTTTTAGTTGAATTAATTAAAAATAATATATTTGAAGGAAATACTCAATAAACACAATAAAAAAATTTTTAAGTTATATATTTAAGAAATAATAAAAAACATACATTACATAATTAAAAGGGGATCCTTGGACAGTTTCAGAGGCGTCAAGTCGTCCATCGTCAGCAACGATGTTTTTTATTATTTCTTAAATATATAACTTAAAATGATTTTTAGTGTGTTTATTGGGTATTTCTTTCAATTCTTAGTTTTACCACACACATTAAATACACCAAATAATATATCTAAAATATATTTAAAATATATTAATAAAAAAAAAACGAATTTTCGGAAAAATATATTTCCTTTTTCCTTTTTCAAGTTTGTTTCATTAACAATAAATATCGGGTGTTACGTTTCATATACACTTCCTAGACATAGAGTAGTTGTAAGCAATAACATTAAAACATTATTATACTACAATTCATGATCATTATCTGAACAAAAATATTTCTACAACTGTTTAAATTCTTCAATATTTGCGGTTTTTGTTTTCTTGCTATTGATACATTTCTATAACATGTATTTACAAAATTTATTAATGCAATATCTACTTCTAATCCATCATTCCTATAAAAGTTACTATTTTTGATATTTCTTATTATCATGCTTTCTATTATTTTTCTTGTTTTAGTGTCCTTTTCCAAAAGTAATACAGTCGGACCTCTATTTAACGAACCTCTATTTTGCGAATTTCTCTATTTTGCGAACTTTTCTTTGGAACTAAGAACATTTTGCTAATTTCTTCGTAAAATAACCTCCAAATAGCGAAGAGCTTTTTCTATTTAACGTACTTTTTAGTGGTATCTATTTTTTTTTTCTCCTTGAAATGTTTTTATTGTTAATATTCCCTTAGAGGAAATAAAAGAAATATGGATACAGCTGAGGAAAAAAGAAGAAATTAACGATGATGTGTTCATTGATGATTATCTTTCACTTGATTCTGAAGTTTAGAAACACTAACTGAATCGGATATTTAGGACAGTGAGAAAAATAAAAACACTACAACGATGAATTGCTATGAAGATGAAGATGATGAAAATGGAAATGATTATGATGCAGAAATCAGAAAACCTTCGTATGATGAAATGCTAAAATCATTTCAAACAATCCGATGCGGATTACAATTTGAAGAAAATACTGAAGGTGTTTTTGGTGCATTTAAAGATGCGAGACGTACTATGAGCGAAATCCCTTTTTCAGAAAAAAGACTCGGACAAAATTAACAGATTTTATTAGTAAAATTTAAGTACGCATGTGGTAATGTATGCTTTATGTCATTAAAATTATTATGTTTATTAATAATATTTATTGTTTATTTATTTTAAATCTGTTTTATGTAGCTTAAAGTAATTTTAAAAAGTGAATCTCTATTTAACGAATTTTTCACATAACGAACTTTTTTTTGGGATTTAGCGACATCGTTAAATAGAAGTCCGACTGTATTTTAATTTTTTCACTAATGTTGTGATCAAGCAATGGTCCGCTACATCTGATCTTTTCCCCTGTTTATTTTTAATGCAATAAATACAGCAATTGATTTTGTTTTGGAACTAATAAGCAATACAACATTTTTTAAGGTTATTAATGAAAAAAATTCTGAAATAAAATTCAAAATGGAAAAAGAGAATAATGGAATATTAAATTTTCTAGATGTTTGTTTAGTTAAAAAGAATAATAATAATTTATTCTTAAAACATTATAAAAAAAGAGTCACAGAGTGACCACACAACAAATTTTAGTTCAGGTCATAGCTATCATATAAAAAAGAATGTAATGGAAAACTATATACAGTAGAACCTCATTATAACGGACCCTATTATAACGGATGTCAGTTTTAAAAAAAAAATGGCAGCCTACAATTAAGGTGAGCGAAGTGAAAGACCATTTAAATTTTGTTATTCAGTATGTTGAACAATCGGCAAATGAAAATGTGTTTGATTATTACGAAAACTTACGGCACTTCTGACAGTTATTAACTGAGGAAATAAGCAGCAAACAAACCCAGCAGAAAATAAATTATTTTTTTCGAATCAATGAATATAAGCAATCAACATGAACCAGGACTTTGTTGACCTGTTGTATAAATAGATTAGAAGAGGCAATTATTACAGCGGAACACGTTCATTGTAGTGACCGACTGTTTAAACAACAATCAGCGACTGGAAGGTTCGAGAGAAACTTCTTGGTCTACGACTCATTGTTAAAGTGACAATGATATGAGTTTACGTGGACATCACAGTGAGGTGATTGTATGGGCTGCTCCATATTGTGATGTGTGTTCCGATTTGGCGGAGAGAGGATGCTCCGTTTCAAAGATAACTTGAGGTAACGATGATTTCTATTTGACTGGATTATCAAGGATTATTAAAAAGGACACGCCGTTTTTTATTCGACAGATGTTACAGCATTGTATTCTGAATAATTAACGGTGGTTTACTCAAAGTTAAAATAAGGATTTCAACTTTGAAAGGTTCAAGTCATTAACCCTCTTTTCCAATGTTTCTTCCAGGAATTTTCATGTTGCTTAGCAACCAACGTTCGAAGAGTTTTGATCTAAAGAAGGATATGCTATGATGTTTAGAATCTACTTTTCTTTACTGGGAAATAATGTAAGGTATTTATTTCTTTTCCATTAATAGTTGCGGTGACATATTCCTGACGATAGAAGTAAAATCGTTAAAGGGTTAAAGTTGTTAAGTTTAACAGAGCATAAAAGCAATGAAGATTAATCCAGTATAGGAAGACTTTGAAAGATAAAATATTAGTCGCAATAAATAATATAGGGCTAAAGATTTATCTGTGATCTAGAAATAATAAAGATTAAGGAATCATCAAAGGGCTTAAAAAACTTTAATTGAAAAAGATATTAATCGAGGATTCATTGATGAATAAATAAAGATTAAAGCACTAAAGGTTTAGAGTAAAAGTTTTAACAAGGATATAGACTGTATTTTTCTGTCCGAAGATTCTGATCTTAGAAGATAGGATTAGTGAATATATATTCTATGAAAGGTTAAAGGTTAATAGTTGCAGTTCAAGTTAAAGATATCAAAGTATTTCGGCCGAAAAGTTCAAAGTTAAGTTCAAGAGTGAAGTCCAATATAAAGTAGTTCGAAATTAGCAAAGTATTTGATGTCAGAATTCTGCCTTTTAATGAGATGCCTTTCAAGA